>ML785478.1:133667-195197 GCA_009831015.1 Picea engelmannii
CCCCCGCAATCGCTTCTACCCCACGCCTTATCCTCTTGCGAGGTTGCGTGTGGCGCGATTACCCTCGCGCTGATCAGGCCTGACGGCTCTACGGATGGGAGGTTCACCTCCCATCCCTCATTAAACCATCTACCTACCAGCTTGCGAGACATTGATTCAAGGCCAGCGAGCCGCTTTTGGTTCTTCGGGCCAGTGGAGTCCAAATACGGTATTAATTCTCGGTGGAAGTTAATGCCACCTTTCCAAGTGCCTTCCACCGCCATCGTGGCTCTTTTTCTGCACATCCCCTTTCAGCAATCCTGCAATAAATTAAAAATGTTTTTCACATTTATTGACCTTTTACTCAAGGTCCATTTACATCACATATTCACATTTATGAGTTTGCCATAGTTCTTGGCCAGTCCAGTTATTTTTACAAACTGGGGGAAACATGGTGTTACATCTAGAGTTTCTCATCAACTCTCTTCTCAGAGGAGGCTAATACATCATCTTCATCTATGTCTCATGATGATGCACCCAACACTTTGGGATTTCACACGTTCACCTTGTGCTCAGCCACACGCATGTCCAACTCTGCAAATATCCTTTCTCACTGCGTTACACAGGAAAATCATCTGGAGTTCTTCTCAACTCTTTGTAAGGAGGAGGCCATATCTATGTTCCAGCTCTGTCTCAGATAGGAACCACACACCCCTCTCAGGGGCTCTCTCTTAGGTTTGTTTCCTGGAGAATGTCTCACATAGATGCAATCATCAACACTCCCTCTCATCTAGGGAGGCATTCTTCATCATGCCAAGTCTCACACGGATGTATTTTGAACTTTGTTCTTGGCTTGTAGTTATCAACACTCCCTCTCAACTAGGGAGGTATCCTTCACCAAGCTAATTTGGTGAAGATGTCTGCATTCTACTCAAGTGTAGGAAGGTATTGCATGTGTACTATTTTCCTCTGCATCATGTCTCTGATATAATGATATTTTATCTCAACATGTTTTGATCTATCATGAAACATTGGGTTCTCAAAGAGATTTACACACAACTCATCTCATGATCAAGTAAATATGTCAGAAGCTTGGGAAGCCATATTGCTTCGCACACTCGATGCTACATACTCTACTTATGTGGTACTCATGGCCACAGAGTTTTGTTTCCTACTACATCAGGAAACCATGGAAAACTTCACGGTAAGACAACAACCAGATGTGCTCTTCCGGTCCACTGTACTCTCTGCTCAATATGTATAGGAATATCCGTGCAAACTCAATTTCACACTTGGAGACATATCTAACTATGCCTCGTGTATATCTCAATACATGCTTTATTGTTATCTAGTGAGTCTGTATCGGCTGGCTCATGGATTGACTAAGCATATTCACTGCATAGCATGAATCGGGTCTGGTGTTAACTAGATACATCAATGATCCAATCAGTTGTGGATCAATATCGTCTGAATCATCATCATTCATTTTCTTAAAATCCATCATGGTGGTTTTGCATTCTATCATACTAAACTTCTTTAATATTCCCACTGTATGTTTTCCTTGACTCAGGAAAAGTCTCATCGGTTCTCTATCATACTTCTTGTCCCAAGAAGTAGTGTATCATACTCAGATCCTTCATCTCGAAATCAGAAGTCAAAGATTTCTTGTATCCAGCATCAATACTTTTTGAATAAGTCATCAAAATCGGGCTCTCGTCACCAACACTGTAATAACATAGGTTTGGATCAACAACACTTTTGTTGAAACCCAAACTCATCAATAATCCATCCATATGATATAGTTTCCAACTGATGGATGGTAGTATGAATGGAAGTGTATCGGGCTTACTGGATCAAGTGTCTCATCATAGACAACTCCCTATGTTTGTGAGAATCCTCTGGCTATAGATCTTGCTTTGTATTTCTTGACACTTCCATTAGCTACATGTTTGATCTTATAGATTCACTTGGAAGTTACTACAGACTTCCCTTCGAGTTTCTGAGCAATATCTCATACATCATTCTTTAAGGTATATTGGTATTCTTTTGTTGTGTCATCTTGTCATACCTGTTCTCTTGTTGCTTCTCCAAGACAAGGAGGCTCAGAATACATGAAGTGGCTCATGACAGAAGGATAGCTCGAAAATCTCTTTTGCTTTTTCAGGATGTGCCTTGAGGGGTTTGTATGTTCCTCTGCCTCCTGCAAAGTGAGCCTAGGCAGGTCTTTTATGTCCTACTGCAATATCTCTGGACACATCAACTGGAGCAACTGGATTAGCTGGAATAATGTCTGTCTCCCTCTGAAATGTTGAAGGGAGAGAAGGTATTGTCTCACTGTCAATCTCCATCTGCGATTCTATGGATATTTGAAAGGCTATTTCTTCTTCAAGGACAACATCTTTGCTTGTCTCAATCTGTCTCTGACCAGGAATGTAGATCTGGAATGTCTTTGAAGATTCACTATTATCCCATAAATGTATCCTTTCTCCCTTAAGGGTCTAGCTTGGACTTCTTCTCTTTGGGTACATGAAAATACACTGGGCACCCAAATATCCTGAATTGTTCAATCTTAGGCTTCACTCCGGTGAAGGTTTCTTCGGGAGTTATGTTTTTCAAATTCTGATGAAGACTCTTGTTCTGAACATATATTGTGCCATGCATGCTTCTGCCTATGGAATCATAGAAATATTTTGATCATGCATTATTGCATTGGTTTCCTCAATGATGGTTCTATTCTTCCTCTTTCTCAAATAGTTTTGACTCCCTCTGAGTCAAGTGACTCCCTCTAAAGGATAAACATCTTCCTTTGTTCTTAACCTGTCTGGAACAAGAAAACAAGAGGAACCAAAACAAGAATATCTCCTAAAGGAGAATAATGAGTACATCTCTAGAATCAAAACAATTTAAGGATTGTTGTTACAGCTACAACACCTACTTGTAATGTAGTAAACTTTAGAAATATAGGTTAGAGGAATGACAATTTCAACAATCGAACCTGGAGTCTTCGCTTTCAGTGTGTTTTTCCTCTGAATGCACTGAGATCTCTCTGGATCCATGACTTCATCAAAAGGTCCCTTCCTCCTACAATTTCCCTCATGACAATGATACAAATAATATATATACAAGTGCATACCTGAGGGTGTTGATATGATTTCTCTAATGGCATTTGGCTAATCTCTGTCCTCTTGACATCTTCATGAAGAGGGTGGTCATAATTTCACCTTTTTGTATCACCCGAAATAAGCCTTCCTTTGAAGTCTTGTCTTCTAGGAACTTGAAGTTGCTTGATCCATCAAGCTTATCTTCCATCATAGTTATGTTCATCATAATTTTATATTCTTCACAAACCCTTGTCAACTGGGCTAGAAAACCTAACGGCTAGGCTAGGCTAGCACTTTTAGGTTTTGTTGGACTTATGACTGCCAACAATAAGGTTTTGAAATATATAATAACACGGGTGAGCTGAAGAGATCCTTCAATGAATTGCAGAAACCCTAATTCTGAAATTTCTGCAGAAATTAGCGAAACCCTAGGGCCAAAATTTCAAAATGCTTGGAATTTCATTCTGAGAGTCTCTTGAGGTGCACTGGAGGAGTCTATACTATCCTATGCCAAAATCATCCCCAACATTCAAGTATTAAGGGCTAAAACATCTCAGAAAAGAGGGTCGTATGAATTTTCTGGAAACCCTAGGAGGGTCGTACGGCTCTGCAGAAAAGAGAGGAGACTTGGTAGATTCTTTTGCAATGGATTCTTCAAGACCTATGCTCTAATACCATATTGATTTTTCAATAAGAAAAGGTTAAGCATGAAGTTCATTCCATTTTTAGCATTTAACTTAACCATAACCAATAATGTTGCAGCAACCAATATCACAAGAAGAAACACCATGCACAAGAACACAAGAAGTATCCCGGGAAACCCTTCTCAACAAGGGAATAAAACCCAGCCAAATCCTTTGCTATATTCTTAAAGAGAAATACCTTCACCACCAAGAAAACCTAGCACACAAGAGGGTGCTTACAAACCCTCTTGTCTTGAACTGGGATTATGATATAGATATATGAAATTAGTCTCGATGATGTTTGTCGAGAACACGACTGACACAAACACCATCTCTGCAAGGAACAAGAGGAAGATCATTCACCATATTTTGACTACATAGTTGTTGCAACGAGTGATAGTTTAGATTAACAAACCGCTCATGCAAAAGTTTGTTCAAGTCATCACTATGAGAAATAAAAACTTATGGAAAAGATGATGACCCAAAGTTGTCAAATTTGTAAAATCTAGTAATATCATCAACAATTCCAGTTGCTAGGACATGCTTAGGATATTTTAAATCCTTAATTACAACTTGGTTAGGTGAGAACTCTATTATTTTACCTTCACCTGAATGAGTGAATTGATATACTAATAGAAGGTTGCAGGAGAGACTCGAAATACATAATACATCATTAAAATGACCATCATCTAACTGAATTTTACCAGACCCTACAACACCATGAGATCTATCATCACCAAAAAGTATTTGTTTAGTGTTAAATTAATTAAGAGCATAAAAATGGATTTATCCTTAGCCATATGATAAGATGCTCCATAATCAATAAGCTACTCATTAGAAGAAGAAGTACATGTTACATTGAAAGAAAAACTATTGGGACAAGCATTTAACCGTAGAGGAGAATGAATATGAGAGCAGTAGTGGTGTCTAAAGACACAATTGCACTGAAGCACAAAAACACTCCATGAGAGAAAAGAAAGAACTATCTTGATGATGATAGATTGATCACACAAATCATCTATAAATAGGTTATGATCATGGACCAAACCAACAATCATAGAATGGATTCAATTGTACCTATCCATAAAAATTGGATCTGGGATCCGAAGTGGACACGATCAACCAAGAGTTTATTCAATCATCTACCCAAAGAATTGATCAAATTCCTTAACCAAAAAGGTGAGGTTTATGATGGATTCACATGTTCGAACATCCCCCCGTAAACTCAACTTGGAGAAAAAACAAATTCCACAGCTTTCCCCCCTAAATTTGTTCTGATTGCAAAGGTTGTTCAAAGATGGTACAACAACACTCTTGAAGAATTTTGATCACCATAAACACTGATCAACGCAAAGAAGGTAGTCATCCATTACAAACTGGTTGTAAAATATGTTGTCCAAACACAATCTCATTCGGTTAGTCGATTAGACAACAAGACAACACAAGTCATTCGATCAATCAACTAGATAAGAAAAACACCAATATAATCAGTCTCTACCAAGATAAACAGTATATGTATCCAAACAGTCTCTATATCAGGTACAATAAGCAAAAGTACAACTCCCAACAACACAGTCAAACATGGTTCAATCGGTCCCAACAAATCCAAGTTGATTCAACAAGAAGCAGTTGAGTAAACAAGACAATACATTAGTTGGGTTTGCACATCAACAACTTCAAGTACTCCCCCCTTTAAACATAATTGAGGGATGAAAGTATCAATAATATATTCTTCATCGAAAACCTCAGTCGAAAGACAACAGATATTCGATACACAGTCAAAAAATTCTAGTTGACTATCATCTCTGGTCGAATCTCAATCAACCAATATCCCAGTCGACTGTCATGTCAAGTCGATCCTTGGTCGACCACTACAAAGAAATTGGATAATAAAGAGGAACGTTGCACGACTATACAATCGATGAGACACAACGGTAGGAAATCCTCAATTGGTTAGATGCGCCCATGACCACTCATCAATCCAACCATAATCGATCCTGGTAGTCGGTATTGGTCCACAATTATTTCTTTCACGTCTCTTCTGCAAAGGTATGAAAGCATGATTTTCATTTATTCGATGGAGAGGATGATGATAGGGCACATATTGTTTTTCTTACTGATCAAGAGAATATGGATCAGGTTATGGTGTACTCTCAGAAGTAGAACAACCTGACATATCAGAAGCAAGGTCATCTGTAACAATATTATCATATTCTGGCATGTTAGGAACAACCATCTCATTAATTTGTTCAGCACAATTAATAGTAGATTTCTCTTCAAGAAAATTAGTTTGAACTCCACCTGCAACAAATAAAACTTCCCTGGTTGCAACAAGGCTAGGTGTATGCAAGAAGACAATAACAACATCATATCCAAGACCTGTTCTTGGTGACTTCATCTTAGTCATAATAGGGACAACAATATCTTATCCATTCTTCCCAAGTCCTCCTCCTCCAGTGTATCCCATATTGTTGAGCAGTTGGGACCCTATACCTATAGCGTGTTTTCCAAAGCTGGGAGAAACAACACAAGCATTAGTCTTAATGCATAAATCAACAACATCTTTCTTACAAAGAGCATCAGGAAGTGGAGAAGAAATGGGTGAGCCTAGCATCTCAACAACATTAGTCTTCTCACAAACAACTAGGATATAATCAAAGTTAGCAAGGGTGGAAGAAGGAATAGGTGAGCCTGACAGTTCAACAACAATCTTCTTCTCAACATTTTGTAGTCTGCGAACTTCTTCTTCAAGGTTCTATTTGCAGTCCTGCAAGTCTTGAATAGTTTCATCCTTCTCAGTCAGCTGCAACAATATGGTGTCATAATCTTATCTCAATGCTTGATATTCATCAAACAAGGGGTTGTTATCTTCTTGAAGAGGAGCAACTTCTTCACAAATCTCATCGACAGAGGCCTGCAAACGAGTAACTTTGTTTGCTAGTTGGGTATTGGTCTCTTCCAGTCGCAAATGTTAGTCTTCAAGATAACATTTTTTGTATGAGAAAGAGTTTTCACTTCCTTCACAGGATCATTGACAATATCTGTTTTAGTGCCAAAATCATCTACCAAATCCTGGAAAAATAGTCTCCATTGTCTATTCTCGGTGAACAACATTCCTACATTTCTCATTAAACCACTACAAAAGGATGGTTTGAAAAAGGGTAGCCTCATCTTCTAGTTGGGAATGGGTTGTCTCGAGTTTATTCTTCAATCCTTGATTCTCAGTTTGAAAATGTCCAATGACTTTATGCAATTCATTGACCTCTTTGCGAAGTCGATTATGAGATTGTTCAAAGGTAATGACCTTCTTCTCACGAATATCCTGCATTTTTGAAGCACTGGAAATTCATCTTCATCAAGCATTCCCATCATCAAAATTGGGCAAGAGATAAGGTAGCAAATATGCAAAGGATGGTTTGAAAGGAAAATCAACCACAACAAAGAGTCGCACTTCACCAGTCGACTTACACCAAGTCGGTTTTCTAGTATATTTCCCAACGAACCAATGCCAAGTCTAGGGTACCGATCGTTATATTTCTAACATGCAATTGACCTATTCGTTAATGTGGAGCCATAAACGTTCCAATCACATGTATCCCTTGAGATTGATCCATGCACCAATAGTAAAAATTAAAAAAAAGGTACGAAGGTCGCGTTGAGCCAAAGAGGAAGTCGACTTAGTCGAGATGCAAGAAGATTCGAAGAGGAGACTTCAATCGATCGAGTCTCAAATCAAATTTTGATCGATGGATACCTCTCCTCTGCCAGTTGGGTCAAATATATTCACAAGAGCTAGGGCAACATGCAAACGAGTCAAGTTCTTTACCAAATGCAAGTCGAGTTGATGAATTCACTTTCTTGTACCTTTTGGTCGAACGACATCAGGTTCTTTGCACTCATTGAATGCTGGATCAAGTGACTGGTCGGTCGAGTACCCCCCTCTAAATGACACACCAGTTGAGGGTTTCACCACAGTTGGTTACACATGCACTAAGATTTTATCGAGTAATTTAATCGATACCTTTTTTGTTGGTTGGGTTGAGACAAAAAAAAGGGGTTACGAATTCATTCCTTAGCGTATTCAAGTTCTAGTAAAAAATCCCATTTGACTTTTATAGCACCTTGGGAAAAATAGCTCCACGAAACAGATCTATTGAACGACAACTAAAGCATACACAAAACATACGACAAAAAAAGAAGGGTTTCCTTCATTCTTGATAACACGTATCACGCATTCAATAGAGATCAAGGCAACTTTAACACTGTCTCATTCTCATCATGTTCTCTGTGAACCTGAGATCACAACCAAAATCTCTGATGCCATGTTGGGACAAACATTTAACCGCAAAGGAGAACGGATCCGAGAGCAGTGGTGGTATCTAAAGACATCGTTGCACTAAAGCACAAGCACGCTCCATGAGAGCGTAGAAAGAACACTCCCAATGATGATAGAGTGATCACAAGGATCATCTATAAATAGGTTTTGGTCATGAACTAAACCAACAATCGTAGGATGGAGTCGATTGTACATGTCCATAAAAAAGTGGATCTAGGATCCAAAGTGGACATATTCAACCAAGATTTTATTCGGTTGTCGACCCAAAGAATTGGTCAACTCCCTTAACTGACAAGGTGAGGTTTACAATGGAACCGCATGTTCCAACAAAAACTAGAAATAGAAAGTGCATGTCCATGAAAAAAAGAGTTGGAAGAAGAAGAATCAAGATTGATGTTGTGTTGCTTTCATTGTTTATTCTAAGGCCTCCATATTTTATACATTTAGACTCTAGATGACCACCTCATCCACAAAAATTGCAATGTCTGTCAGTCTTCGTACTTTTTTATTTTTGTCCTTTGTCACCATTAGGAGTAGAAGCTGGATGAGAGTGTTTGGGACCCTTATTTTTTTTTTGTTTTCGTGAGGATGTTTCTTCTTTGGATGCATGGATTTATCCTTTTGTTGGGCCACTAAGGCTTTGTTAGATGTACCTACAATGTTGACCACTCCAAGATGCAAGAGCTTATCTTTCTCTCTAATTCAAGAATCACCAAAATATTCAATAAAGGGTGGTTTTTAAGTAGCCCCTAAAGCTTCTCTAGTGTAGTGAAAAATAGATACAAAAACATAATATGCACTACCAAGATTTGTAAGAATAACATTGTTCATGTCTATTGTACAATATGCAAGTAAAAGTCCAAGTTTTTTGAACTTAGATAAATAATATTCAATGCAAGAGAAATAATTGGGATTTAGATAAATTGTTTGGTTTTCAAAATGGTGGGCTCAAATCTCGTCGTGTTTACCAAATACAACTTCTAGTTTTTGTCAAGCTTCATATGGGTCATCAATTCATTGAAGGTGAAATTGTAAAACACTAGAGATGGACATTCTAATTAATCCACATACTTAATTATTTTTACTATCCCATTTGGATTTATTGTCATCTTAGTGGGGGATTTTTATTTTCCCAAGGTAATACAGTAAGTCTTTTACTTCATAGTGCATCCTCCATACAAGATTTTCATGAGAAGTAATTGGTACTAGTAAGCAAAACACCTCCTAGAATAGACATATTAAAACATGTAGGTAAGATGGCTTCAAAAGAAGAACCTAACTATCTGGATGGAAAGATCTCGAAAAAATAGACAGTTTTAAAAAAATAGCATTGAAAACGAACTTTGGATGTCAAAGTTATTCCCTTTTTAGGAAACATATAAAAGGTAACCAAAGTACCACATAGTAGGTAGAGGTTGGCCCACGTGGTGATGGATGCACAATGAGATTGTTGAGTGAAAAAAAAAATCCCTTCATTCTTTAACCTTACCTATAAGCTCACTTTTACAAATAAGTTACTTATGAAGAGACCCACTTTTATAAAACAAGTGAGAATCACCTTTACAAAGAAGTTGCTTTATAAATTAAAGTTGCATGCAAAATGAAAGCTCTCTCTTTGTTTATGATTCGTCGAGCTCACATAAAGCGCAAAGCAAAGAGCATACATAGAGAAAATACACTTTTCGTTTTTTTTTTTCGAGATCACACATAGTGCCTGAAAAAGAGAATACACAGACTAGAAGGAGTAGAAAACGAGGAATATAAATAGAAAAAATGAAATATTAACTCAATGATTTTTTTTTTTCAAAAGACGTGATGAAACTTTATACCTCTGGATATGAAAAAAAGGTCGTATCTTAGGTGAACGAAAACATTTTCGTGTGAAACAGAAAGTGTTTCCAACTAAGAGAAATGCTTCAGATATAATGGAAGATCCTGCTCAACCCAGAAATGAAAAAAAATAGTAGAATCTAGAAATGTTTTGATGCATGCGGAAACAAAGGTTCAAGATCTTGATCAACAATGGGAGTGGGTCTTCATACGTGCTCTAATACCATGTTCTACAAAACATGGTGTTTCCACACATAACAAACACCTCAAGCAACCACTCACACAAACATATCAAAGATCAATACACAAGTGTTTTACACGGTTAAAACTCTCAAAGAGAGAAACAATCCACATCCCTAGGCTATGCAACCACTTGAGGTAGTATATTATTGCAAAAGAAAATTATTGTACATAAGAGTTTCTCACAATCTATCTTCATCAAATGACTCTCCATGCTTTTTAAATAGAGATAATGGACCAATAAGGTGTAAAGCCGTGGATCAACATAGTATTTAGTATCAAGGAGGATACGAATCGTGGGATCAATTTATGTCTAAACCATATCATTACCATTAGATTACATAACTACAAATGTATACTAATGAAACACACTTTTACCTAAAAACATTGATCTTAACTAACTCCTAAGTGTCTAAATATCCTAACAAATAAGTTACTTATGGTTGGTTGACTACAATTAGGCTTGCTATGGTTTTGAAAAGAAAACAAGCAGTAGCCATCTAGTAGAGTGGTAGCCTACCCAGAGGTGTTAACTTTAAATGCAACAATCATTGGATGAAGTAAGATGCAAATGGTTTTCTCTTAATTTGATGATCATTGCTTTAAACACAAATAGTTTAGGATGTTTGAAAAATAAAAGATAAAAACAAAAAATGTCAATAGAAACACATCTGAAAAACTAATAATATATCTAAATGTGTTTGACATCATTAAAAATTTAGTATAATTTATGTTTTTAATACATGGTTAACATTTTTAATAATAAAAATAAAATATATTCATAGTTAACTATTATAAAAGTATTATTAAGAATTTCAGTTTGTTGGTTCAATATTTCTATAATATAAAAATAAAAATATTGTGAGTTATCTTTCATATCTTGTGCCCATCAAAGTCAAGGTCAATTGTTTTGATAGGTTTCATAGTACATCCTCTGGGAGATATACTATAGAGAAGAACACTAAGAGTTAATGTATAATTCTCTTAATTTAATCTAAAAGATAAATAACATAATTGATTCTTCCTACCTACACTAAGAACACTAGAAGAAATGATACTCATGAGGCACTATTGACTAGAGAAGGGAGATGCCTTTCTTGTGTTGTGTGGGTAGTGGGTAAGAATGCTATGACTATTTGTTCCCTTGATGGTTGTCGAGAGTGTTTAGTTGTGAATAGATTGGTCAAGCCTAAGAGCAATTGGGCTATGTGAGTGGTTAGTGAATCTTTAGCTAGTTTATAGCCTAGTAGATGCCTATAGTTGGGTGGAAAATTTCTCATATATAGTCAATGTCTTAGACCATGTTGGTGAAAATATATGTGTTCCATCTTTGCTCTTCATTCTCTATGTGTAACTTTGCAATTAAGTTTAATTTCTATTTATGAATGGAATTATAAATTGGAATACTTATTTTAAATGAGTTTATGCATGTTTATTTCTACTACTTTACTCTAATTATATGCACGTGTGAATTCAAATGGCTTTAGAGTTTAATGGATTTGATTTGTATAAAGTATTTCAAACTCGGGCAATGTCCCTGCCCCGTAGGATAGGTAATCCTTCAAAAGGGACATGACAATTTGGTAGCGGAATGATTATAGTAGTGGGGTTGTTATGGGTCGGAACAAGGAACAAATGGACAATATTACGTTTCATTGTGAAGTTTTAGAGCAAATTGAGGCTATTATGGACATATCCAATTCAAAAATTTCATTGATGTTGACATGGTTGGAGGCCAAACTTCAACATGGAGAAAAACAAAGCTCTTAAAGACTCAGGGACCTTCCTTATTGATACACCAGGGAATTTTTTCAATAGAAGTCTAAATATTAGACTTTTTGAACCTTTTCTAGTTGTGTTTTCCGATCGGTTTTGTCTAGAAACCAGGCATAAATTCTAAAGAATTGATGGAATTGCATATATCGATTGTTGAGATTGCACAATCTGGGTGGATTAGGGGTTTTTCAAGGCATTGGATCCATCTATGCATTCAAAACTGTAATTTAAATAATGGAAAATTATGATTTCACTGACAATTGGATGGTCGGATTTCGATTATAATTAGCATTTTTTTAAATGGCTGAATAAAATTATTTCTAATTAATTGGTTGCACTCTTTTAAAATGTATTGATAATTTTTTTTGAAAAATACCTAGATTCATCTTATTCCAAAATAATCCAAAGCCATCCTATTTCAAAAGATGTCTGAATTGCCTTCTCTAAAAAGTGGTTGAAGTAGAGGCTTTGCTTTAACTTTCAAAGTCACAAGTTCAATTGAAGTGCTTGTTCGAAATTGACGCAAAGTGCTTATTTGAAAGTGGACTAAGAGAGCATTATTTCTATTTGGGTTGAAGTGTGTGTTCAAAAATGGCCCAAAGAACCTTATTAGTCCCTGCCTCCGACCATGAACTATAGCTTTCGTGCAACGGTCAACTAT
Organism: Picea engelmannii; assembly: GCA_009831015.1. Classification (NCBI taxonomy): domain Eukaryota; kingdom Viridiplantae; phylum Streptophyta; class Pinopsida; order Pinales; family Pinaceae; genus Picea; species Picea engelmannii. The sequence continues at coordinate 146,274 of ML785478.1, forward strand.
TGTTGACTGCCTATTAGTTGGTGCATTTTAGTATATTAATTGGTCGGTTTTTTTGTGTTTTTTACAGAGTTGGGTATTATTGATATTAACTTGATTCATTTTGTAAACAAAATTTTTCCCTTATTTATTGAACTTTATGAATAATTTTTTTTTATTGGTGGAGAGGTATCTGATGGGACTTTAATCTCCTGGTATAAGCAATATCTTTTTCAGAATTGTTGTAATTAAAAAATAAATTACAAATTACAAATTTCTGAGTGGTCATTTTGACTCACTCTAACATAACAAGTTTTTGGCAGTCGAGGTTTTGCTGTAGTCTAGGAACAATGGTGCAATCGAGGCTCACCCCCTCACTTCTTTGCAACCACTACCTCGTCCATCAGACCTGTCAGTGCCCCTTACACCACGAGTCACTTGCATGCGAAGCAAAGATAGACTTCCCATAACCCACCTCTCTACCTCTCACCGCCTAGCCACTTCTTGACTTCTTCTATTCTCAAACACAATGATGCAAAAGCTCTGTATCAACCCATTCATCTACTTCATATCACAAAGGATTTTCTTGTCACTGTGAGGCTTATGATTTTTTTTTCACTAGTATTTTAATATGTATATAAAATAATATATCCACTATAGACATACCTCTAAATTGTGACAATTTGGACTGTTCGTCACCAAGATATTCCCAGAGGCGGTCCCATAGGGAGATGCACACACCACCATTCTCTCAACTGCAGGTTCGGAGATGCATACACCATCATTCTCTCAACTACAGGTTCATAAGCTTTCTCTCATCTCTCTTAATTTCTGACAGCTTGCAAAGAATAATCTGCAAGTTTAATGCAGGGATGAAAACAATTGTTTTCCAAAAGAGGCACTTAGAACAAATTTTGAAGGAATGGGCACAAGCAATGTCATTGATGGGTACCTAAAAGAATCCTTAGATTGAACAGAATTGTGGTCGATTGCAATAAGATCCATGCGTGTTGAAGTGCAGTCTTGGACTTGGATTTTCTTCTCGAGTCTCTTCAGAGTGTTCTACATCTCCCTCACAAATTTGATTGCATCGTCGACGATGGATGTCCTATCACGCTTCATGCTTATGCTATAGATTTCATTAGAGTGCAGTAAGAGGAAGGACTATTACTCGATGAAGGAAAATGGTGTAAGAGACAAGAAAATGATTTTCAGAGAATAAGCATTGTGCTTTCTGCTTATACATGTGTATGTTACCTATTATTCAAAGATATATGGAAGGATATATTGTTTAATTCAATTCTAATGAGATTTTGTACTGATATTTTCTGTAGTGAAAAATAGTCCAATATAACATGTAGCATCATTATTTTTGATATTTCTAATCATTGAGCTTTGTCACTTGTGGACAATTTCCGTTCTTTGCAAAAACATATTCATCACTATACGTGAGAATAACGAAGATTACTAACCTTGCTTCGTCATGGAAGAAATTTCTCTAACTTGATAAACTTGTTAGTCATATCATCCCTTTGCTGACACTCTCTCAAAATATGATCACCCCATCTGAAATCTCCAACGATTGGAGCTTGCTCTCTCTTGGAGATTTTTCTCATGAATTCCTGCCCATCCTTGATCTCCCTTCAATGCTGACTAAAACCTCTAGCAATTTTAGTACAATGTGACCATTGACCAAGATATTCCTAAAGGTGATCCCATAGGGAGCTGCAGATGCCATCATTCTTTCAACTGCAGGTTCGAAGCTGTAGATGCCATCATTCTCTCAATTGCACTTAGAACAAATTTTGAAGGAATGGGCACAAGCAATGTCGTTGATGGGTACCTAGAACAATCCTCATACAAGAAAATCCTTCATACACGGAAAGAATTTGAGGGACGAGGTACCAATATCGGTAAATTGACGACGTCAATGGATTTTTTATTCAATCTTCACTCGACCCAATTCTCAACCATTCTACCATAGATATCCCTTGTTGAGCTGATTAGCCCTCGACAACAATATCGCTACTAGGTTCTCTACGTAGATTTACATAACCGATTGAATGCAATGGGAAGAGACTTGAATCTAAGGGAGCCCACAGAAACAACCCAACTGAGGAATAATGCTACAGTAACTAGAATTTTTAGAGATGTCGGGTGGCTACAATTCTTTGATCGTCTCAGAGGATATAATGACAACATTGCCTTAGAGTTTGCATAGAAATTGAAATACGACATTGCTACAGTAAAAGGTCTGGATGTAGAAGTGAAGCATCCCAGGTCATAATCTCCGTTTCTTCACCATTTATAGTGTTGATGACGTGTTCTCGTGAATTTTGAGTTGCAACAGGGTAGGGCTGAGGCTCAGGCTGAGAACTGAAGATTGTATTTGTAGGTGCTTTGGAATTCAGTGATGATTCGAGTACCTAATCAAGAAAGATTATTCTCTAGCAATGTCTTTAACACAGAGGAATTTCTTCCTTCATAATACCTTGCTTGGATCGATCCCAGATATAGGTGTTGATCTTAACATGTATAATGCATCCCATGAGACATGTGACGTTGAAATTAAGTGTATACATAATCCCTAGGCTACATGCCTATCTTTTCTAGCTTAGGTTGTTAAAATGAAATTGCAATTGCATTAATGTACAAGTAAATATATTTTTGGTATTTGACTAGGTATTTACTACACTAATAAATTACATTGAATGTAATCCTAGAAAATACTCTTATTAATTTATGTTGTTGTCATACACACACACACACACCGTTATAATTCTCGTGGATTTAATCAATTAATTAAAACTTATAAACATATATTTTAGCTTTACGTGTGGACAAATAATTTACCTTGTACAATTATGTAGTAAATTGCATAAATTTGGTAATTAAATGAAAATCTCATGAGAGTTCATGCTCGTACTTCGATGCTCATACTCTTTAAACTTCATACTTAATGAATGTTTTAAAATACACTCCACTTAAAATACAATATAAACGAGGCAGGGACTAGCTTCTTTGCAACTATTTTCTTTGTTTCAAATTGACTTGAAATACCTTGTTTGAAATCAACCCTTAATCTCTAAAAGTAGTCGAAATAACTTAATTTAACATAACATTGCTGAAGTGAGTTATTTCAAAATGGGACATGGAAAGATATTTCAAAATGACCCAAAGAAGTAACTTAATTTAACATAACATTGCTCAAGTGAGTTATTTCAAAATGGGACATGGAAAGATAATTCAAAATGGCCCAAAGGTGTTTTTATACTTGCACGATGGATTAGTTTTAGAATGGGCCGCAAGGATGTTACGAAGTGGGTCGCATAATTCAAAGTGGACCATGGAATGTTAATTTGAAGTGGATTGACAACACCTCTTTTGAGAAATAACTCAATGGGAATTATTTCAAAAAGTCGGACCTTATTTTGGAACTAGTGGCATCATCGACATTATTTGAAAGAGGGTCAACGAGGGTTATTTCGAAAGGGTCAATTGAGGTAATTTCAAAATGGCCCAATGGCCTTGCTTCGAATTAGTCTGATGTAGCAAGTGTTAGTGTTACATGTGGTCTTTGACCCCAAGGACAACATTAAAGAGGATTTGAGGATTTGGGTGTCAAATCCTGAATAAGTGAAAATGCTAAAAATTAGTGTGCAATCCATGGAAATTAGTGTTACATGTGGTTTTTGACCCATCTAACAAGGACAACATTAAAGAGAATTTGAGGATTTGGGTGTCAAATCCTGAATAAGTGAAAATGCTAAAAATTAGTGTGCAATCCATGGAAATTGCAGTTTTTTTTTTTTATCTCCTTTACTCCCAAATTCTCTACTCCCAAATTCCCAAGAGTTAATGTTAGAAAAGGGTTTTTGATTGGATTGCATTCGATTGTGATGGAAAGATTCCAAAATCATACCATAAATGTTAGGATGATGTTTCATTGTTGTTGTTAACTAATAGAATTATTGTTGTGCATTGTGCTTATACTTCAATAGCTATTAAGGTTGATACAAGAGAGTTAGGATGATGTTTCATTGTTGTTGTTAACTAATAGAATTATTGTTGTGCATTGTGCTTACACTTCAATAGTTATTAAGGTTGATACAACCTAGTTATATAGACTCTTAGTTTTAGTTGTATTGAGCAAAGTGTCATCATGATGTACAAAACCTTTACTATCATGATGTAGAGGTCATAGGTGAGAATCAACATGGGAGAAATGTAGAGTTGGAGTTTCACGGACCTATACTCCTCTACATATTGCATAGATCATGAGGGGCTTGAAGGTGGGAATTCAAAGTTGTAGAGTTTGACAATGAGAGGCTAATCAAAGCTTAGGAAGAGCAAAATCAATGTAATACAACCATGCTTCAAAGTTCAACACAGATACAAAGGAAATTGCGGTTTGGACAAAACTCTAATAAATCTAATGGGAGTAGGAGAAGTTCAAGAAGACAGTAAGACCGAAGGTCTCATAGTACAAAAAGAACCTCTCTATATGGAATATACAAACCATCCATCTCTAAATCCTATTCTAATGAGTCATATACAACTAAGGACTCTTTAAGTAGCCCATAATCCTCTCCCAGCAAGCATAGCAAGAAGAGGCATCTCAAAGATAACTTATGCCGATTCTTTACAATTATGTGTATATGACTCTTATATTAGTATTGATTTACAAACATTTATATATAATGCACTCTAACCAGTGTTGAAGTGTTGAAATTTTAAATTCAATTTGAACGTTTTTACCTATTTTAAATCTTTTACGTTAAATTTGAAAGTTTGGTTGTGGCTAGGAAACTGCCAACATTGACTTGGAGTAGAATTGCCAACATGTAAATTTTAAGGGTTAAAAAGCTACCTACTTTTCATTTTCTCATTAATGCTCTCCTTGTTTTATAACTTTCTTCACATAATGGACCAATGAGCTTATGAGGACAAAACCTTAAAACAAGAAGAAGTTGTGTATATATATGTGTGTGAAATTTTATATAAATTTATTGACAAAACAAGAATAAATCACATGTGGGTGTGTTAAATTTTATATCAATTTATTGACAAAATACTATGTGGGTGGGAATAAAGAGAAGTTGGAACTTCAAATATTGGAAATCAAGACTAGATACTAGGTGCAAAAGAGAGTAAAGTGTATGTAATGTAGAGAGCAAAGTGTGTGTCATGTGTGGGTAAAGAGAGTATCAAGTACAAAATTCAAATAGAAAAAACACTAGTTTTATATGATTTTTTTTTAATGAATAACTTGATTAGTTTTTACAATTAATGAAAATTTTATATTTTCATTTTAATAGTTTTGGAATTACCATTTTATAGGTATTATTGATTGAAAAGATATAACTATTTAATTTTGATTTTAGTTATAAATACAAACAAAATAATGTTAATATTTTAATAATATATATATTTGTTTAGTGTATTTGTTTTCATTATTATTTATATTTATATTGAAAATATGTTTTTGTTTGTTAATTAAATTATCATTTCTTTATTTTAAAATATTCAATTAAGTATAATACAAATAAAATTAACAAATTACTAGTTAAGTGGATTAGCTTAAATGATTTTAAAATTTCCTTATTTTAAAATATTCAATTATATATAATAAAAATTAAATTAACAAATTACTAGTTAAGTGGATTAGCTTTAGTGATTTTAAAATATTCACAGTTTATAAGTTTTTATTAAATTAAAATTAAAAAAATATTAATTTCTATAAGTATAATAAAAACAGAATTAAGAAATTACTAGTTTAATAGATTAACTTGAATGCTGTGAATTGTAAGTAAAAGATTACTAAGTCAAATCCCTACCTCTAAAATTTTTTAATTTATTTAAATAATCCTTACCTCTAAAAAAAATTTAATTTATTTAAATAATCTTTACCTCTAAAAAAATTTAATTTATTTAAATATAACAAAGTATATTAGGAAATCAGAAATTTCTATAATTATTATAAAATTAAATTAACAATAATTAATTTATTTAAGTTTAATAAATTTTTTGAAAAGTTTTGAATTTTTTTTTACTTACAAATTAATGTTAATGGCAACACTGACTCCAACCTATTTACAAAATTCTCCCGCCAAAATCTCGCTCCCCCAAATTTTCAAACTCTTTGCAATTTGGGTAATCGGACTCCAATGCCAACGCCACCTAATAATAATAATTGAAGCTAAATTTAATGAAAGTTCAGGTTTCCCCTAATTTTAATCTGGAACAAATTTGTCACTTCAGGTCCAAACACTGGATTTTTGGCAGGTTTTTGGGTGTTGTGGTTTTAAATTTTTGGTCAATTTAAAGTTTTGGTTGATTTTTTGAGTATTTAAGTTGGTTTAAAATGGGGTAAAACCTTTGGAGAAAGGTTCTGAAATGCATGTTCCTGAGATGTAGGACAGTCTGCGACGGAGCGTGCTGTTAAGGTACTCTATGATGTTAAAGTCACCGGTTCGAAACCTGCGGGACAAAAAATCCAGCCATAGCCATGTTAAGGGTTGGTGTGGCTCAGATTCGAAACCTGCGGGAACAAAATATCCAACCATATTAAAAATTGGTGTGTCTCAGAATCCACAAACTAACAAAAAAAAAAAAAAAAAATTTGAAATACATAGAATTTTGATCCATACAAAACTTAAACTAGAATTTTGATACATACAAAACTCAAACTACCACACTCAAATTCAAGCCCATTTGATACAAATTGAAAACCGTTATTTTTTTCTACGAAGTTACACTCCTATGGAACAAATTTGTCACTTCAAGTCCTAACTATACAAATGATCGGACAGTAATGGAGCGACGCGAATAATAATTTCGATTTCCCCGTCAACGAAAACAACCGCACACACGTTGCAGCTTTGTCTCCTCATTCCCACGGCATGTCAGGCCAGTCAGGCCATTCTTTCTTTTGTCGCCAGTGTGACGGAACCCGTTAATGCGCCGTCAACAATAACGGCGGTGACGGAAGAGCACATGTACACTATACAACAGTTATGGACCGCGCAAGTGACGTGGACTCGCCGACAGTTCCAAGTCAGTCAGCTATAGGTCGATTCCCGGGGTCTCATAATGTCGTGACCCCAGGACAGGGGTGGTTTGAGTGCGCATGCGGAGTGGATATTTTTAATCGGCAAGCTGACGTGGTTTGTCCAAAAGGCAGATCCGACGGCCGTGGCGCTTTCAACTTTTTCAAAGATGGTGTTTGCCGAAGGCAATCTCCTTTTCATCAAAGTGTGAAAAAAAAACAAATCCTTTTCATCAAAGTGGAATCATATATGGATATTTTATTATTTAAAAAGTGAACATTTTGAGTGATTGGGGTTTATCAATTTGGCAATAGGAAATGAAGGACAGCACATGACTTTGTAGGTGGCCCCCGCCATGCGTCTCCCAATGTTAATCATGTGCGAGGGGTAGGTGAACAGTGATGTATTTCCCCAATCGAGAAAGTCTCTGATTGATGGAAACTTAGCAACGACGGAATAAATGGCTATTTACCGTGAGATTGACAACACAACACGGCAAAGCCTTTCGTATTAAAACATTTTTAATACTTTAATAATTATTTCATTAATTCTGATGAATTGTTATATCATTAACTGAAATGGATAACATGGCATGGCCATGCTTTGAGATGCTACAGACACACATTCCGAGCCGTTGAAAAACCATTTTCTTGGAGTGTACTTTTTCTTAAAATTAATGGTACAATTAAAAATAATAATATATCAAAATTTCCTTGTCCATCAACTTACTTAATCTTTCTAAGTGGCATCATAATTAAGCAATGCAATCTAAAAGCATAAGAAGTCAAATGCAAATGGATAAAATGTACTAAATTAAACCTTACAAACCTTTGTATAAAATAATAATGTGGCAGAGTTTGTAAACAAAATAGAGTTTTAAGGAGGTCATGCATAAAATATGAGGAGTACCTCCATCTACTGGATTTTAGGTCCACTAATGGATTCCATCCATCACATTGACCTGGATCGCTTCACAAATCACATGGAAGGAAATATAGAACTCCATTAAGATGGGAAATTTTTGATTTGAAAAATGAAAAAAGAAAAGAAAATGGGAATGATGAAAAATTATCGTAAAATAGGTTAATATTAAAAAAAAGTAAGTATATATATATTTAAAAAAAATTTTTAGGGAAGAAGGATTTGTGTTTGCAATTCCATTTAAATTCATATATATATAATGTTTTGTTTTAGTTTGTCTTTATTTTTAATATTAATGTGTTGGTTTAAATGTAGATACATTATATATAATATTAAAATAAAAATTTAATTTATAAGATAAAAAAATAATTTTTTTAAGTTACAAAGTCATAATTTTAGATAAACAATATACATCAAACAATACATAATTTTAAGTAAACAATATATATCAACAATACATAATTTTAAACAAATAATATACATTAAATAATGCATAATTTTGAGTAAGCAATATGCACCAACAATATATAATTTTAAGTAAGCAATATACATCAAAGATTACATAATTTAACCAAACAATGCATGATTTTAAGCAAGCAATATGCATCAAAGATTACATAATTTAATGTATAGCTATAAGCCACCAATATGCATCAAACAATGCATAACTCTAGGCAAACAATATGCATAAAAAAGTGCATAATTTAATATATAATTCTAAGCAAGGAGCATGCATCAAACGATGCCTAATTTAATGCATAACTCTAGGCAAGCAATATGCATCAAACAATGCATAATTTAATACATAACTTTAGACAGGCAATGTGCACCAAATAATGAATAATTTAATGAGATATCTTCAAACATAAACATATACATGATGAGATGTGTAATGTTTCCATATCTAATGATGTATATTTTGGTAAATTGAGATATTGTTATTAGTCTCTACCATGGGACTATAGCAATGAATTTATTTTTATGTGACATTAATTTGTTTTTATCATAAATTTGTGTATACAATGTAATATTTAATATAGGAAAACAAATATATATTTTTGGATATAATAAAAATATTTGTGTTTCTCATTTTTAATTGGTTGATAGAATTGAAGTGTTATTACTCCCTTCACGTTTTTCAATATGTAAAATTAATTACATAATCAATGAATTTCACCAATCACCACATCTAAATATAAAAAGTTGTATTATGTATTTATTATTATGCATTATTATATTTATATTATATTTATTATCTATATTATTTATTATTATATTTATGAATAGTATAGTTTCATTCAATTTACGGTTCATTATACATTTTGAATAGCAAACAATCATCAATTATTATTTTTTGACAAAAAATATTCATTACTTATGCATTTAGTTATATTAAGTTTCATTGTTCAACATATATTTCCCAACTAACTCGATAGGAACTGAGTTGCCATGCAACCTTTGTTCTATTAGAAAATAGATTCATTTATATCTTTAATAAATGCTTATTTATATTTTTTAAAACAATATTTAAAGAAGAAATAATTATCCCATATTTCCTTTCTTGACCTAAAAATTTATATTAAAAAATCAAATTGAAATATTGTTATTTTATTAAAAAGTAGATTCATTTGTACCTTTAATAAATGCTCATTTAAGGAATATTTGAAACAATATTTAAGGAATAAACACTCGTCCTATATTTCTTTTCTAATATGACCTAAAAAATAATGTTTTCAACTAAACGTAATTTTCAATTGAAATGTCCATTGTAAGTGTTAAAAGTTTAATTAGAGAATACATTTAAAATATTTAAAATAAATATTTTTATTCACATATTTAAAATATTTAAAAGTTCTATTATAGATGGTAAAAGTTTAATTAAAGAATACGTTTAAAATATTTTAAATAAATCTGAATTTCTATATATTTAAAGAAGATATGGAATACATATATAAGTTTTGAAGGCTAACATTAATTTTAAATTTCGAAACCTTAGCTAAAATAATAAATTCTAATAAATTTTAGTTAGCATAGCAAGATCAAGTGTTAATTTTTACAATATGGAGAAGTCAACTACTACTTGTCAATAAAATGTCACATTTAAATATGCGAACAATGAAAATCCATTAAATATAAGTTTCTTATTTTGTATTTTAAATTTCGAAACCTTAGCTAAAATGATAAACTATAATAAATTTTTACAATAGCAAGATCAAGTGTTAATTTTTACAATATGGAGAAGTCAACTAAAACTACTTCTCAATAAAATCTCACATTTAAATATGTAAAATCTCACATTTAGATATGCGAACAATGAAAATCCATTAAATATAAGTTTCTTATTTTTTATGTCAAACACTAGCTTAAAAAATGTTGAAAAGGGGAGTGTATGCATGTTATATTAAGGCTGGGTGTATAATAAAATGATTTAAACATTAAGAAATCAATCGAGGGTTATTCTAAGAAAGTTATGAATGGGAGTTTTATCTTGAAACTTTTCATTGTAAATGGAATGAGAGTTTTTATGTAGGGTTATCCTAAGAAAGTTATGAATGAGAATTTTATCTCAACACTTTTCATTGTAAATGGAATGAGAGTTTTATCTTGAACTTTTTCATTGTAAATGTTTTTTTTAAGCTTCACATTCAACTTTATATGGATGTGGATGAGATTTTGATTTTGATTTTGATTTTAGTTGTGACATTTTAATTTGATCAATATGACTTATTGTGTATTTTTAACAAAGTATTGCGAATGGATTCATTAAGTTCATTTAAGAAAATTACTAGTTTCAAAGTTAGGTGCACATAAGTTAATTTGGAACTCTTTTTGAAAAATGGAGACGATATTTCTCCCTTTCAATTTATTTAGAGTTCGATTGTAAAGTGTCCATAATTGTAGGTATTGAAAATCTTGTAAGAGTAAACGTACTATCATGTTTGGGATCACACCCAATCTATAACACTTTTAGACCATGCTTCACTAAGCCAATTGGGATATTACAACTGGACATTAAATTACCGATTTTGTCTTTCCTGTAAACTATTATTTTCACTTGTCAATCCTCCTTTATCTAAATCTAAAAGTTATCTCTTTATTTCAAGGTTCTTCCTTCCCTATTTACTTTCAAGTAATTCTCAAGATAGATTGCCTGAATAACATCATAAGATGTGATCCCCTTTCCCTTTATCTAAAGAAACTAAATATCGTTTCCCGTAGGTAGGTTGGGTCCCATATTCATCCTAAACTAAGGAACAAGGCATAAAATCTTGGAGCCATCCACCCATGATAGAAGAGGGTAAGTTAACTGAGTCCCTTCATTCAAAGGAAAGGACCTAGCCATAGAGGGGAAGAGAGTTTGGACTAGATTATTGGAAACCACTACAACAACCTAGCCAGATGAATAGTAAGTGAAGGTGCGGTCTTTTTGTTTGATAGGAAAAGAGTATGGGGTCAAATTTGATAAGAACGACGGTGGCTAGGAAAATACAGAATGATATCATGCCGATCGACATAAAACATGTGATGTTTAAGCACAAATCATTGGAATGTGAATTTTTTGCATGAGTCACATGTTAGCTAGTCGACATTTAAAAAACATCGATATTTATATTTTACTAACCATGAAATCAAATGATAAAGATGATGTTCATCCATTTCATCCATGTTGCCATGTTGTGAAGAGAATTGACATGTCATCAAAATCAAATATGACATGCCAAGGACCATGATCCATGTAATCTCAATATGGATTGATATACAACAATGAATGAAACCTTGTCTATAATATCAATTGATATCACAAAGATTTATAAACTATTGATTAATATCATATATCATGTCGGTTGATATAATAAACATGATGTATTAATCGATACAATACACAACACCAATCAATATTGTGTATAATATATGTTGATATGGCATAACTGATGTATCGATAGATATATAAAATATAAATTATTGATTGATATTATACTATTTTAATCAAATAGTGCACCATATATGTTATCACATAAGGTTTCCCAGGGCCATAATTGGCAACCATAGGTGCAGATAAGCAGACAAGTGCAGTTTGTAGCAGCAAAGGTCCACTGTGCATTTCAATTGGTACCATCTCTAGACACAATTGGAGGGTTTTCATAGTTGGCAGAAGGATAAAATTTGGCGGGGGTGCTAAAATAGTTGGTGCGCCTGAATCGCAGATCGCGATCGGATCGACGACCACCAGTCATTTCGACGCCACAAACTGCGTGGGCGTTAAAATCCGAAGGGTGGGCCGAAATCCAAGCCATGTTTTTTTTGGGTGGCTACATGGCGAGAGGCGATGCATTTTGGGCCCGAAAGCGGTGTGGGTCCAAACCACTTTTGACGGCTCCGAAATCATGTGTTCTTACAATGTTGTGTCAAGCAGCAGCGCGTGGCCGCCCCTTAATAGTCAAGTCGTGTCCCGATCCTGAGGGGAGTTCAGCCAATAAAAAGACACTGAATTTTGTGGCCCGGATCCATCTGCTTATTCAACGCCCAATCCACGAGGGGCACATGGTCACCTGCTAATCATCCATCTATGCTCCAATCCCGAGGAGGATTCAGTTAATGGAAAAGGACTGGTAGTTGAAGCCTCATCTCAGTCTATAAATAGAATGCGTGGAAGCTCTGGTCGAGGAGACAAAACCGTCAGCCTGAGGTACCACGATGGACAGTTTCATCTTGCAGGTCCATATCAACCAGAGCTTGCGTCTGACAGAAGAAAATATGCATAGTCTGACAGAAGGATGCACATCCAAAATCTTTGAATGAGATGGCTAGGTCACACTCCTGGCAGTTGTGGAGCGATATGATATAAATATATTAGTTTAGATTTTGTAGCAAGAAGAGGTGTTTTTCAGAGGCTGGAGAGCAGAGAGAGTTTTATGAGAAGGGCTCTGTATTTTTAGTTTGTAAGCCCGAGGTCTTAGATTGTAAATATTATGTTATTGAAGATTCCTTTGAATTGTTTTTATCAGACCGTCTTCTTAGTTTACATGTTGTTCTGTTTCTTCTTGTCTGGATATAATCTCTCTAATTTATGAATTCATGAGGCGATGGAGGATCTGTTGTCATCATGCCCATCTTTCATGGTTCATAAGATATTTATTGTTTTCCTTGTCTGGATGTAATATCTCTGATCTATGGATTCATGAGGTGGTAGAGGATCTGCTGTCATGTTGTCCATCTTTCATGGTTCATCAAACATTTTCTGTTTTTCTTCTTGTCTAGATGTAACATCTCTCTGATCTATGGATTCATGAGGTGGTACAGGATCTGATGTCATCTTTACCATCTTTCATGGTTCATCACTCAAACATTTTCTGTCATCTTTCTCCTCATCACCACATAAATCCTTTTGTCTGATAGGAAGTTTAAATGCCTTCATTATTCACGATACTTATGACTCCATATCCCAATGGTCTTGAACTGATCTGCATTTACTTCTATTATCTTTTCCTCTCTCTACAGTCTTACTGATCCACCTACTCAAACCATTTTAATCCATTTTACCTTTTTTTGATGGGTACTGGGCTTATCCTCTTGCAGTCTGAGGGTGACTCTCAGTGCTAACAATATCAATCAAAATATAACTTAGGTGAAACCCCAAGAAGATGACAATGACATTGTTCGACATCCTTGTTATACACTATAATTCATGGGTCAATGCAACTATTTTCTTTCTTGTGTGTTGTCTTAGAAGTGTTAGCAAGGCCAATGCATGTTTTGTGTTTCTAATAGTTCAATGGATTCTTCCTCTTTCTTTCATATTTTGAATGGCTTATCTCTTTCATACTTTTTTTTCCTAAGGAAAACATCGAGGGGAAACCCTTGGGAACTTATTGGCATCTCATGAATAATACCTTGTGTAAACCTATCATTGTTTATTACAACACCCGACATAGAAGGGAAATTGAGTGAGACATGCAACAAAGGAAAACAACCCGATAAATTGACCTTAAGAACTTCTACATGAAGCTCAAAGCACTCAACCACTTGATCTAGCCCATTGGGATAGATTACAATAGTTATATTACAAAGAACTATTTTACTTTTCTTGTTTACATAGATGAATTATAGACATGGTAAATCAAAAGAAGTCCAATTTGATTATTCCTCTTCTTGACTTAAATATTACTTGGTATGATTTTTCAATAAATTAAATGAATTGGTAGAAAAAGTTGATGGTCTCTCTCTTCAACTAGAAGATATGAATATTAAAGTCAAAGCTCTTAAAGAAGCCTCAACCATTGATTTGGAAAGAAATTCTCAAACTATGGAATATTCAATCATATTCATAAATGATTGAATTGGTTGGATCTTGATGAAGCAATCCTAGAGAAAACACTTTTGTAGATTCTTGAAATATAAATAAGATTCGGTTAATTACACCTTAGAAGCTTGATAAAAATGTAACTGAAGAATGTGGCTTGACTAACATTGAAGATCGGTTTATTTTAGATGGTGAGTTTTATGAATTTCCTAATGATGATGGTTTACTTGGGGATTTAAGCCATCAACTGATCAAATGTTGTCTCTTATCTTTAGACAATTGCGCATAAGTAATTATTTTTAATTATTATTTTAGATGGCATGGGAAATATTTGTTTGTATTACTATAAAATCCATTAGGGATGCTTCTAATATTAGATATATAAGGCTTACCCATGTAATAAAGTCACCTTAGTGACTTTAGGTTAAAATATTAGGGTTTTCATCTTTTAGGGTTTTTGTCTCTCGAGCTCTTTATAAGAGTGAGGACCCTCATTGTAATTGTGTACCATTCAATAATAATATCGTTCAATGTTTATGGAGATCATGTTTTCTGTATCGTAACCCTATTTAGGGTTTCTTTGTTTCTCTTAATATGGTCTAAGAGAAAGATGGTCAGAGGTCGAAGCTTGAATATCAAAGTGTTTGACTTTTTTTTTGAAATCATGGGTTGATGTAGAAGAGCCACCACTGTAGTTATAATTTAGTTGTCATTTAGAGATATCCACTGTCAAGAAGGAAGTCACTAGGAGGAATGATTCATTGTTTCCTGTAGTCTCCATTCAAATAGCGTTTGTTGGTACCAAATGCTTAAAATATTAGAACCAACTAGAAGTACACACCATGTACAATAATGTGAGCATGGAGCACAAGTCCAATATAGATAAGAGAGATAAGTTACACAACAACTCCTTAAATAATAGGAGAACCTCCTCCAAATACCCAAATACATTCATAAATCACAATTCACATCCCTTAATAATGAATACACGATATCTATATATACCTATTCACACATTGCACATGAGGCCCATTTATCATTAGGTTGACCTTATTACATATACATTTAACCCCATATATGCCCCCATTTAGGGTCATATCATATGCATTTAACCCCATATATGCCTAGCTTGGGTCCATATCATGTAGTCACTACCGTGTAGGTTTACGACATGTAAAAATGGAGTGGCTAATGTCGCAAACTGACGGGATCAAACCTAAGGCATTTTGACAACATAGTGGATTGTTAATAATGCAAAATGATGTCGTAGGAAAAAAACTATTCCTATATGCCAGTTTGAGAGAAGTACCTCAAGGTTAGTGGATTTCATCGAAATCCCACAAAAATGTGACCATAGTCCTATTATCAAGTGAAAACTAGATCCCAATGTCAAAATTCCATGGAAGAAAACTCATAAAAATGACAAAAAATGCCCCAAAAATGGAAAATATAGAAGCACTTGGTTTGTAGTGTGAAAAGGGATTTTATTGACCCCAAAGTGGTAAAAGATGACCTCTTTGTGGTGAAAAAGGTCATTTTCACATTTACCTTGAATGATGATCCAGGATCCTTTCATCGTGACTTATAAAGAATTGCATTAAATGAGCATAAATTAAAGTGCACCATTAAAGAAGGGAAAAATAAAAAATGAAGAGACATAAGCATCAGATCTGAACACAAAAACTTGATAACAGAGTTCGTCCCTGCTCTTAAATGGGTAGGCTCTTTCATTAACTCAACAAAAGAATTTGGCAAAATACACAAGTATACCTCATTCTAAAATCAAGATGCCAAAATAATGCTCAGATCAGAAAACAGAAAACACCATTGAATTCATGGCGTCGAATTACCCAAAAATGACTGTCTCCACGCCTCGATCTGACTCTGGCACTCCTAGGCCCAAGAAGAATTTTGTCTCAGTTTTCGTGCTCTCTGCAACCTGCAATAATGACAATACTTGCCTCGTAAATCATGCCCCCAGTCGTACGATCCGCGCCTCTCCCCCTCCGGTTGGGCGGAAACCCGACTTAAATAGTAACTGGGCGGACAGATTTACCAACGGGTTCGTTGGGCGAGTTGGTTGTCGGCGCTAAAGTTAAGGCGTTACATATGGGGGAGGTCCCGGGGTCAAACTCGTGGACCTCCCATTTTGGCTCTTTGTTACAAACTCCGCTACATTTGGATGGCCAAATTCTAACTTTGGTGGATGTGACAGATATGGCGGGACCTCCGCCAGATTTGGTGGGGGTCCGTTTTTATATTTTTTTGAATTTTTGGTCACCGACCCTCCTTGGGCATTTCGGGGGTGCCAGATGGCACCCTATGATTGGGCCACACGACATCCTTGGATTGGCACACCTAGATTCTGATGTCACCTCCATGTCAACCCCGTACTGGACATGTGGAACCTTCTGGGTGGTGCCACGTGGCACTTTTCTACTGGTCCAAATGGAGCCCCAAAAAGCCTATTGGCAGGTGACACATGGAAACCTATGGTGCTGCCATGTGGAATGATGAATTCAGAAGTTGTCATGATGATGTCATCCTGCCATGTCGGCTGCTGATGTCGGCACTACGGATGATGATGTGGCCCCTGTTGACTTGCCCTGTTTGACCACAACTTTGACCACACATATCTTTCAATCCGTAACTCCGTTTGATGAGCCATTTGCGTCGTTAGAAATATTGAGATGCGCTCTTCACGATCATGCCATTTTTTCTGAGTTTGGGGAACTTTGAATTTTTTCCCTTTCTCTATCTGTTGGAGCCATTATGAGCATTTTGAGTTGCCTCTGTGAGTTATGAGTCATTCTTAGCCTCCTTTGGATCCTTTTTGGATCACACTTTCCCACTAAGAGATTTTTGGACCACCAAAAGATTTCATCAATCAATAGGTAAGTGAGGGAAGAGCTCCCTCACTTTGTCCTTCTCAATCCACTTTGCCTTTCTTAGATGTGTTCCTTTTAATCCTACTCGAATATAATCAACATCACCCCTGCGTGAAGTCCTCGTCCTCTTGTCCAAGATGATATATTCCTGTATCTCATCCAAGTAATTAGGTAAAACTCATCAAATGAAGGTATTGAAACTTCCTCATCTTGATCCATGATCATGGGAGGCTCAAAAAGTTTCAAGTTCCCAACGTTCACAACTGAGTAAAACTGCATGTAAGGTGGAAGATCCAGATGAAAAGAATTGGTACCACTTTTCTCCAAGATAGTGAAGGGTCCAGAACGAATGGGCTTGAGTTTCTTGCCTTCACCCTTCAATCTCTCCTTGCTGATGTGAAGCCATACCCGATCTCCAACCTGGAACTGATGATCAACCCTGTGCTTGTCATGCCGAGCTTTATACCATGCTTGAATTTTCTCAAACTGTTCCTGGACTACCTGGTGTATCTGTCGGATCCTATGGATGAATTTGCGGGCTCTGTCCTTTGTTCGTTCTTCATTCATATAGACATCTCTACCGTACATCAAGTCCAAA
This sequence comes from Picea engelmannii, assembly GCA_009831015.1. Classification (NCBI taxonomy): domain Eukaryota; kingdom Viridiplantae; phylum Streptophyta; class Pinopsida; order Pinales; family Pinaceae; genus Picea; species Picea engelmannii. The sequence continues at coordinate 164,007 of ML785478.1, forward strand.
GGAACCTTTGGTAGGTACCCAAAACATGTCTCAAAAGGTGAACTCTGAGTGGATGAATGAAAATCTCGATTGTACGCATGCTGTACATAGGGTATCTGTTCATCCCATAACTTGGGATGCTTGCTATAGTAGCCTCGAAGCAAAAGTACCACTGTTCGGTTTACCACCTCCATCTGTCCGTCGGTCTATGGATGGAAATAAGTGCTCCTCTTCAATTTGGTGCCCATCATTCTCCTCAAGCTAGTCCAAAATTCCCCAAGGAATCGAGTATCTCGATCTAATACGTTGGATGTGGGTAATCCAAAGTGAACCCAAACATGCTAAAAGAAGAGATTAACAGTCTGCTCAACAATGATCTACTTTTTACATGGCATCAAGATACACATCTTGCTGAACCTATCCACTACAACATACACATAATCATGACCCCCTCTGGTCATTGGTAAACCCCCTACAAAATCCATGGAGACACTTTCCCATGGATGGGATGGAACATGAAGTGGTGAGTATAGCCCCAGTTTTCTATTAGTGGGCTTACAAGTAGAACACATCACACACCCCTTTACATATTTAGTTACAATTGATTTCATTTGAGGCTAGTAACAAAACCTATGCAAATGAGCCATAGTTTTTCCTACCCCAAAATTACCAGACACAAGAGAAGTGTGAGCTTCTCGTATTACATGGACTCGTTCACTTGTAGGAATACATAACTTTCCAATATGGTAGATTAGTTTTCCCTGCAGACAATAGCTCTCTACCTGTGCACCAAGGGTTAGCTTTGCATATACTTCTTCAAAATCTTCATCGATGGAATATTTTTCTACATAGCTTTCATGATATAAAGAAGTATTCTTCAAAACAATAGAATCATCAATAGGAGGTCTAGAAAGCATATCAACTACCTTGTTACTTGTACCCTTGTTGTACTTGATTACCAAATGAAATTGTTGTAGAAAACCCATCCACCTGTAGTGTCAATATTGTTGCAATTTGGTTTGTGCTTGAAGATACTGTAAGGGTTGGTGACCTGTATGTATGATTGTTTCCTTCCATAACAAGTAGTGTTTCCATTTCTTTACGCTCTGGACTAATGCATACAACTCTTTATCATATGTAGGGTATTTAACAACAACTTGGTTAAAAGTTTCAGAGTGGTAACAGATAGGCTTATGATATTGCATCAATACTGCACCCATGACGTATCCGCTGGCATATGTCTCGATCTCAAAAGGATGTTGAAGATTCGACAATGCTAATACTGGTGCGGTACTGATCTTCTCCTTCAAAATGTTGAAAGATTTTTTTTGCTTTCCTTCCCATTGAAAAGTGTTCTTCACATTGGTTAAGGCATGCAAAGGAGTTGCTATAAAGGATAAGTTGGGAATGGATCTCCTCCAATATTGGACTGCACCTAAGAAGCTTCAGACTTTGGTTACACTTTTTGGCTCAAGCCATTTTACAATTACATCAATTTTGGAAGGATCAATTTTCAATTGTCCTCCTCCTACAATATGACCTAAGTACACAAGTGCAGTCTTGTCAAATTCACATTTAGACAGTTTTACATACAACTTTTCCCTTTGCAAAGTATCCAATAATTTCTTTACATTCCTCACATTCTCATCCCAAGTCCCCGCTAAAAAAAAGAATGTCATCTAAATATACAATCACAAAGTCATCTAGGAAAGGCCTGAATACATCATTCATCACACGCATGAAAGTTTCTAGAGCATTACAAAGCCCAAACGACATAACTAACCACTAAAACAATCCCTGTTTGGTTTTAAAGAAAGTTTTACATGCATCCTGTTATACGACTCTGATTTTATGATATCCAATGTGCAAATCCATTTTAGTGAAATAAACAACATTCTTCAATTGATCAAGTAAATCATGTATGCGAGGAAGAGGGTATCGATTTTTCACTGTGATTTTATTTAAAGCCTGGTAATTGACACACATTCACCATGTGCCATCCTTCTTTGGCACCATCACGATCGGAGAACCACAAGGAGATGAACTGGGCCTGATGAACCCTTGATCCAATAATCCCTGTACCTGCTTCTTGATCTCTGTCATCTTCACAACTGACATCCTGTACATGCCCACATTAGGAAGAGGAGAATCCTGCTGAAGATGTATTTCATGTTGGATTTCCCTCTTAAGAGGTAATCCATCTGGTTCCTGAAAAATATCATCATACTTAGAAACAATATGAATTAATTCATTTTTATGAGATGGATGACACCCTTGGAAAGCGTCGGATGTCCCGACATCTTTCTCTCTGACAACCATGAGTACATATCTCTTATTAGTGTTTATGAGTCTTTTCATTTTCCCTACACTAACAAGTGTTGTATTTACCCTCATGTTGTGATCTCTAACAATATATTCCACTACCCATTCAGTAAGGTGGTATTTGTTCTCATGATGAAAGAAGACTTCTTTACTATCATAAAGATAAGGAATTCCCAACACTATGCCACATATATCAAGTGGTACAACATCCAAATCCACTTCATCAATCAATTTTGAAGCAATAGCAAATCTGATCCTACATTGTTTGGTGACATTAAGTTTTTCTTTATCACATACCCAACCAAGAGGGTAAGGCTTCGGATGTGGTTTTGTTTCAAGACCCATCTTCTTGACAAGTGCTTCAAATATTAAGTTTACTTGGGAGCCGAGATCAAATAATGTATCTATCTTAGTATGTTTAGATACAACTCTTATATGAAATAACTCATTCATATTTCGTTCATCAACATGAGATTCATCATTGTAACTTGAACTAGCATGAAGATAATATTTACCTTGTACTCCAATCGCTGTGATATTTCCTTCATATCCTGAATCATAACCAAGATCTTGCTGCACTGTAGCAACGGTCTTTGTCTTCCTCTTTCCACCGAGCTGTTTCGGTTTCTTTTGTGGATGCATTTTCCAACAGTGTTCTTGATGTGACCGCTCTTGTTGCAATGAGTGCAAGATGGTTTTCCTCCTTCTCTCATTACTGTAGCGGTCTTTTTTTCCTTCCTTTTAAACTTCTTAAAAGTCTTTTGTGGGAAATTGGAAGGTTTTTTTGTGGGATATCCTTGAACATGTTTCCCCCTGTTCTCAAGGTGAGTGGCTTGTACAAAAACTTCGTCAAGACTAGTGGGGTTAAACATGAGAAAAGTATGATGAATATAACTGTGAAGTGCATCAATATACTTCATTAAAGTTTCATAAGAATCCAAAGGAATATTCAATTCAAGAGCTTTCTTCCTAAATTCTTATGTGAAACTTTGTACAGTTTGAACTTTACTGTGCCTTAAAGTTTTCCATTCCATCATTGCTTTATGTAAATACCCTAATGGATAAAATTTCTTCCTCATCATTGATTTAAATTCCGACCACGAGGAAAGAAGTTTACCACACTTAATTCTGTCCTGAATCTTTCTCTCCCACCATACAAGAGAGGTGCCTTCCAACCGAAGAGAAGCTAGTTGCACTTTAACTTCCTCTTCATCAATATGATGGACACGACAATACACTTCAACCTGTCGGATCCAATTATCTATCTTTTCAGGATTAACATCTCCATTAAACACAGGTAAAGCAAATTTTACATCAAACTTTAATAATGGTTTCTTAAAAGAGGCTTTATGGCTAGAATGATGAGAATGATGAGAATGCTCAGAGGAAGAAGAACTATAACTCAAAGGTGAAGACAAAGGCTTAGGAGGATCTCCTCCAACCCCTTGGTTTACCAAAGAATGATCATCTGCATGTGCTTCCATTTTCTTCCCTTTTTTCTTCATCCTCTTCTTGTAATCTCCATACATTCGTTCAACCATTTTTGACATGCGATAAAAGACCATGTGAAAGTTTTTCTCCTTTTCATCACGCTTGTCCTCTTTAGCCATTTTCTTCCTTCTGGATGCATGACCAACATCGATATTGAAAGTCTTAAGAGTTCCTTCACCTTGCTTATGCTTGGCCCTAGTAAGCATTCACACTCAACAATTCAAGTCAAAGATGACCGCTCTGATACCAACATGATTCGAGATCTTTTCATCGTGACTTATAAATAATTGCATTGAATGAGCATAAATTAAAGTGCACCATTAAAGAAGGGAAAACTAAAAAATGAAGAGACATAAGCATTAGATCTGAACATAAAAACTTGATAACGGAGTTTGTCCCTGGTGGACTATGTCTCCAGGTCCTGCTCTCAAATGGGTAGGCTCTTTCATTAACTCAACAAAATAATTTGGCAAAATACATATGTATACCTCATTCTAAAATCAAACCGCAAAAAAAATGCTCAGATCAGAAAACAGATAACACCACTGAATTCGTGGCATCGAACTACCCAAAAATGACTGTCTCCACGCCTCGACCCGACTCTGGCACTCCCAGGCCCAAGAAGAATTCCATCTCGGTTTCTGTGCCCTCTGTAACCTGCAATAATTATAGTCATTGCCTCGTAAATTGTGCCCATAGTCACACGGTCCATGCCTCTCCCCCTCCAACTGGGTGGAAACCTGGCTTAAATAGTAACTAGGTGAATGGATTTACTAACAGGTTCGTTGGGCGAGTTGGTTGCCGGCACTAAAGTTAAGGTGTTACATATGGGGGAGGTCTTGGGGTCAAACCCCCAAGCCTCCCATTTTGGATCTTTGTTACAACCTCTGCTACATTTGGATGGCTGACTTCTAACTTTGGCAGATGTACCGGATATGGCAGGGGTCTATTTTTATATTTTTTTGAATTTTTGGTCACAGGCCCTCCTTGGGCATTTCAGGGGTGTCATGTGGCACCCTATGATTGGGCCATGTGGCATCCTTGGATTGGACCACTTGGCTGCTAATGTCACCTCCAAGTCAACCCCATATAGGACATGTGGCACCTTCAGGGTGGTGCCACGTGGCGTCACCTGGGGGTTCCATGTGACACTTTTCTACTGGTCCAAATGGATCCCCAAAAAGCCTATTGGAGGGTGACACATGGTAGCCTCTAGTGCTACCACATGGCATGCTGACGTCAACAATCGTCATGTTGACATCATCCTTCCATGTCATTTGCTGACGTCAGTAGTATAGATGATGATGTGGCCCCTGTTGACTTGCCCTGTTTGACCACAACTTTGATCGTGAATATCTTTCAATCCATAACTCCATTTGATGAGCCATTTGCGCTGGTAGAAAGATTGTGACATGCTCTTCAGGATCATGCCATTTTTAATGATTTTTTGGAGCTTTGAAGTTTTTCTCTTTCTCTGTTTGCTGGATCCATTCTGAGTGTTCTGAGTTGCCTTTGTGAGTTTTGAGTTCCTCTTAGCCTTCTCTGGATCCTTTTTGGATCAGTTGAAATTAGAGAGCTTAAGTAAAACACCCCTCTATAGCTAGAAATTCCATAGCATATTGTGGGAGATTCATCCAACGAAATTTCGAACCGTTAGTTCTAGGTAGTTCTTGAGTCCCTTACCTATCATTTGATTGGTTTTTTCTTGCATTTTACTAGCTTTTTTTTTATGGGAGATCCCAAATCCAGGTGGTCTGTGTGGTAGTGAGTTGGTAGTGGGCTCATCAATGACCAATTGTGGGTTGGCCTGCGACCAGTCACATTGGTGATAAATGTTCAACCACGTATGCCTTAAAATATCATATATATGAAACATTTTACAAGAGTTTTCCAATTTTTTAGATGAGATTTTGATGGACATTGTGTAGGACCTCTGATCAACATGATTGAGTGGAAGGAACATGTAAGGAATTCGGCTTGTGGTACTCAATAGGTGAATATTTTACTTTAAGAACATATACATATGTGGATTGGGTAGGCAATGTTGATGATAGGAAAAGTACAAGTGGAGGAGCATTCTTTTTGGCCAACAATCTAGTATTTTGATTGAGAAAGAAACAACCTTTAGTTTCTCTATCCACAATAGAGGTCGAGTATACAAAAGCATCATCATGTTGCATTCAAGTTCTTTGAATGAAGAAAACATTGAGAGATATTAAGGTAGAATATGATCATCCAATATCAATAATTTGTGACAACACAAGTGCAATAAATATTTCAAAGAATCCTGTTATGCACTAAAAAACAAAGTATATTCCAATCAAGAACAAGTAGAAGAACAAAATGTCAAGTTGGAATATATTGTCATCAAAGAAAATATTTTGGATATTTTCACAAAACCCCTTCCGAAGGAGACATTTGAATATCTCAAAGATAATTTGGGAGTAATATCCATCTCATCACTAAGTGCTTAAGGAGAAGCAAAAACTTAGGGGGGGGATCCCTTTTCCATTGATTTCAAAGGGGGAGAGTTGCAGCCAGGGAGGAAATTATTTCTATGCTTGGTGCACTATGTGTTTCGTTGTAGGATTTCCATGAATGACAAAGGGGGAGATTCTTGGAATTATTGTCATTGATGTCAAAGGATTAATATTGTCATTAACACTATATTATTTCTTTACAAATACACAAAACATTTCCAAGATTGACTTATATATAAGTTTACAAGTATATTAAAAAAATGGGTGCATGTGAAAAACTAAAAAGTGAAATGGTGGTTTCAAACCCATGGGTTTGGAATCCCATGGTATTTAAAAAAGTGAAATTAAGAAGGGGATTAATTATTTAATTGATGGGTGTTGTTCCTTTTTGAATTAACATGTTCCTTCATGAAGGGTTATGATAAAGTATAAAAAGATAAAGTATTGAGAGAAAGTGTGTGGGTGAAAAATGTAATAACATTTGAAGAAGTGGATGAGCAAAGATTGAATATCATTCCAAAAGGGGAGAGTTGCGAAATTAATTTCGGATCAACTTTGCAATTTTGCGATAACTTATTTTTTGGGACATTTCAGAACGCATAATTTTGAGGAGATAAAGGTGAGATCTCTGGGTACATGTGGTAAAATTGCATACTTTGGTTCATCCTCAGATATTCCCTATGAAAGTTAGGGTTTTCTAAATGGTTTTGAAATCAGTTTCAAACATGTCAGTTTGGCATTTTCGCTATAACTTATTTTCTAGGACTTTTCATACTGTGAAAATTTCAAGGATCTGAGGATACATACAAAAGTACCTCATGTAACACTTTTATACTTCGGTTCACTATACATTCTAATATATACCCTATGGAATTTAGGGTTTTTGAATGGTCTTGAAATCAATTTCAAACAAGTTAGCTTGGCATTTTCTTTATAATTTGTTTTCTGGGACTTTTCAAACTCTGAAATTTTTCATGGATCTGAGGAGACATACAAAAGTACACTAGGTAAAAATTGTAGACTTTGGTTCGCTATAATTTCTAAGATATGCCTTGTGGAAGTTAGAGTTTCTGAATGGTCCTGAAATCATTTTTAAACATGTCATCTTGGAATTTTCTCTATAACTTCTTTTCTAAGACTTTTCAGACTATGAAAATTTTCAGGGATCTAAGAAGACATACCAAAGTACCCCAGGTAAACATTTTAGAATCAGATTTACAAAATTTGATATGTGGCATGCTGTACAAGTTCGTTCTTGGGAAGAGTCCAAAAGAAACAAAGCTTTGGGAAAGTTACCACAAATTTCATTTGGAAATTCAAATTTTGGTCAGACCCGATGAAGGAAGAAGTAGAAAGCAGACTCAATGAAAGTAATGCGAATGGTATCATCTTTTGAAGAAGTTATAACTTAAAGGTTGGTGCTGTTCAAAAAAATATATTGGTGTCTCTTGCTAAGTTGGTGCTTAGTGGTGGGGATTGGTTTCTACGGATATTTTTAAGAGTAGGTTGGTGCCTACCAGGTTTTGTACCATCGGGGGTTGGTGTCTCCAATAGATTAGTGTCTATGAAGATATGTAAGAGTAGGTTAGTTCCTATCAGGGTTTGCACTTGTGGGGATTGGTGTCTCTAGTAGGTTGGTGCCTACAAATAATCACAAAGAGAAGTTTTATGGTTTTCTCCCGAAAGGATTTCCACGTAAATATTTTGTTCCATGTTATGCAATTAATAGATATCATATAATAATGTTTTCTTATGGTCGATAAATGTTTGAAAGATTAAATAATTGTCTTATGTTTATTCACCCCCCGTCTCAGTATAAGTGTGTACTCAACAATTGGTATTAGAGCGGGTTCCTTTGGAAATATTCTAACCACTAGAAGGTAGACCTTGGGAGAACACATGTATGGTCAGGAAGGTTTCTCCAGAAACAAAGCTCCATTGTTTTATGGAACAAACTATGTATTCTGGAGCATAAGGATGAGAACATATCTAATGGCTAATGGGTTTGATATTTGGAAATAAGTCGCGACTAGTTATACAACCCCACCAACTCCACCAATATATGCGGTCGAGAAGAATATTAGTGAAAATAATGCAAAAGCCATGAATTCCAGTTTGTGTGGTCTATCAGAATCCAAGTTTGTCAAGGCAATGCATTGTCAATCGACAAAATAAATCTGGGACAAGCTTCAAAATATATATGACGACAATGACAAGGTTAAGAAGGAAAAGCTCCAAACTCATAGAAGGCAATTCAAGAGTTTGAAAATGAAAGGTGAAGAAATTGTTCCATCCTATCTCCTTCGTGTGGATAAAATTTTCAACACCATTAGAGGACTTGGTTAAAATTTTGAAGAACCGATGATTGTACAAAATGTGTTAAGGTCACTCCCCTTAAGATTTGATGCCAAATTTTCATCATTGAATAAATGAAGGATATTGATTCATTAACAATGATGAATTGCATAGGATCCTCATGGTGTATGAAATGAGGATAGAGAAAGAAAATCCATCACAGAAAGAACCATCCTTTAAATCCTCAAACAAGACAAATAAAAAAGAGCACGAATCAAGAGATAACTTTGAAAATGAATCAAATGCAGATGAAGCACATGTTTTGAGAAAACTAAAAAAGGGATCTGGAAAATACAAAGGCAAGTTTCCCTTTAAATGATTTAATTGTGGAAAAGTAGGAAATTTTTCTGCTAAATGTCCATATGCAAAGGATGAAAGTAGTGATGATGAAGAATACCATAATGTAAAGAAAGGGAGAAAACATCATCAACACAAAAGGAACCACAAACATGACAAGCATGAAAAGAAGAAGAACTCTTATAAGAAAAATAAGAGTCTCTACTCAAAAGGGGTTAGTGAATCGTCTGAAGAAAGCAGTGAAAGAAGTTTCGATAGTGATAGAGAAGAAACTCCCTTTATGGAAATCGAACAAAATATTGAATAAGACAAAGGGAAAGCAATGGTGGATTCAAAATAAGTTATAGAGAAAATGCCAAACTAACCTATTTGAAACCGATTTTAGGACTATTTAGAAACCCTAACTTCCATAGGGAATATCTTAGAAAGTATAGTGAACCAAAGTCTAAAATTTCTACCTGAGGTACTTATGTATGTCTCCTCAAATCCCTGAAAATTCCCATAAAATAAGTTGTAGAGAAAATGCCAAGATGACCTGTTTGAAATGGATTTTAGGACCATCCAGAAACCCTAACTTCCACAAGGAATATCCCAAAATGTATAGTGAACCAAAGTCTAAATTTTTTACCTGAGGTACTTCTATATGTCTCCTCATATCCCTGAAAAGTTGACGGTCTCAAAAGTCAGAGAAAATAAGTTATAGGGAAAATGCCAAGATGAACTGTTTGAAACTTATTTTAGGAACATTCAGAAGAACTAACTTCCACAGGGAATATATCAGAACATATAGCTAAAAAAGTTTAGAATTTTTACTTAAGGTACTTCTGTATGTTTCCTTAGATCCTTGAAAATTTTGTTGTCTGAAAAGTCCGAGAAATGAAGTTATAGAGAAAATTCCAAATTGACCTATTTGAAATGGATTTTAGGACCATTCAGAAACCCTAAATTCCATAGGGAATATCTCAGAAATTATAGCGAACAAAAGTCTGAAACTTTTATCACATGTATCCAGAGATCTCACCTCCATCTTCTCCAAATTTTACGGTTTGAAACATCCTAAAAAATAAGTTATCGTGAAAATGCCAACCTGGCATTAAATTGATTTGACAACTCTCCTATTTTGGAATGATATTCAATCTTTTCTCATCCACTACTTCAAATGTTATTACTTTTTTCACCCACACAATTTCTCTTAATACGTTCTCTTTTTATACTTGATGTTAACCCTTCATGAAGGGACATGTTAATTCAAAAATACACAACACCCATTAATTAAATAATTAATTCCTTTTTTTATTTCACTTTTCCAAATACCATGGGAAAATACATGGGAAAATACCATGGGCTTCCAAACCCATGGGTTCAAAACTACCATTTCACTTTTTACTTTTTCACATGCACCCATTTTTTCAATATACTTGTAAACCTATATATAAGTCAATCTTGGAAATTCCGTGTGCATTTGTAAAGCCGTAATATGACATTAATGAAAAAATTAATCCTTTGAAATCAATGACAATAATTTCAACAGGATGGCCAATGACCAATCACACATGTGAAAACTATTCTTCCATGACTAGTCACATAGGTGCAAACTATTTAGCCACGACCACCCTTAAAAATATCAGATCTATGAAAATTTTGCAAGAGTTTGCCAATTTCTCTGATGGTGTTTTGAATGGGCATTATGCAGGACCTATGATCAACATGATTGAGTTGAAGGAACATGAACACAAACCTGACGACTTGATTGAAATGAGTGACCAACAGGTGTTGGTGGCCCTACTAGACTACAAATTACTGAAGTTCTTTCGATGTGCAAATATGCAGTCTCAACCACACCTGTTGAACATGCTGGTCTAGTATTGGGATCAAGAGCAACAATACTTCAACGTAGAGGGGAATGTATTGAATATTGAACTAGAAGATATCTACTTTATCACAAGGTTATGACAAAGTGGAATGTCAGTGAGACTGACAAGAGGCCTTGATGGTGCTGACCAATCTATTATGGACTACATCGAAGAACATTGTCCCCTGGGGTCTAGAAGGACGAGCAATAACATCCCCATCCGAGACATGGTGGATCTTCCATTGTGGATGATCATGTTTACCATCACCTAAGTGGCAGGGTTAATAACGACACATCTGGTTGCCAAAGGGAATATTCAGTATGCCTTGGCATGTTTAGAGCCAACAATGTTTGACTAGTGTTCCATATTTTATGCCAACCTAAGGAACTAGTTGACGTTATGCAAGACAAGGAAACAAAAGAAATTTGGCTATGGGGCCATATTAGTCACATTCTTCTTGGAGACGATTTTGGTTATGAGACCGCAAGTTATTGTACCATAGGTGGGGCCAAGTGATCCAAAAATGTTGTGGTGGACGGATCACATGGTGCGAGTCACTGGAGGTCTAGAAGAAAACTAATATGGGAATGGCTAGGTGCGATGGTGGAAACAACATATTGCAGCCATAGAGGACTTCCTCTATGAGGGGAATGATTTAAAAAATTACCCATAGCTCGCACTCCTCTCAAGAGAATAGTGGGGATCGCTTGGTAATATTTGTGAAAATTATTTTCATAATTTTTTAATTTTATAATGCTTTTGGGGTTTTAAATATGTATTTTTTATTGGTGATGCTGTATAAATAACCAAATGTTTGTGCTGTCACAAATGTGGGACCAGAGTGACCAATGGGATGGGTTTGAGATCGTCATAGGAGTAGTGACGAGGAGTCATCATAGGAAGAGAGAGGAGACAACATCGATATCTCTGCAAGGTGCGAAGAAACCTAGAGGGCTTGACCATGGGGGTGCCCTTGTTGCATATGGGCAATATTCCACCATGCCTATAGCGCCATAAAATGGGAGTGTCCTGCCATTTCCTTTGAATGCTTACGAAAGTGTCCTGGGCAATGGTATGCTACTACGACACGCATGCTCGGGATGACTAGATGACTGTCTCCTCATTTTGTACTACATTCTATCTATTTAGCCAATCAAAATATGTTGTATCCGTGTGGGTTAGGTAGCCCAATTTTGTATACTACCCTATTTTTGGGATGATGTAACCAAACTCTTGCAATCTCTCTCTCTCTCTCTCTCTCTCTCTCTCTCTCTATATATATATATATATATATATATATATATACTTGTTTCAACTGCTACTTATGGTTGTGTAACGATCTTAATGAAACCCATGTGTATGAACATGCATGCTTTACAAATTCTTAATTAATATGAAAAAATCTATTCTAACATGTAATTAACTAATGAATCAACCAATGCATTAGACCGTCATGGAATATGTTGATAAAAAATGAAATCAAAGTACCTCTCAAAAGGACAAATCCTGAAATATTTGCGAAGCAATGCAGGACTTCAGACAAGATACACATGATTCAACTGAGATACCACTAGTTGGGAGTCCATCCTGAAAACTAACCTATGAATACCGAGAGAAATAGCTTCGAACAAGATTTCAATGACCACACTATATTCCACAATGTTATTGGTTGAGGGACCAAGGTAAATACCCCCTGAACTAACCAGTTTGTCGGTGGGCGTGAAAATCACCCAAGAAGCGGAAGTGATGTTCTAGGTACTATAGATCCCGTCGATACGAAGCCTATGTAGGTAGAGGTGGACGGTGACATATTCAAATCAAGCATGAAGCATGATACGTGTTGAACTGCGAAAAACTACACACATAAAAAGAAAATTACACCACTCCAAAAACTAAAAATACATTATGTACAAAGCATCACGCGGCTAGATGGCCTAAGCATAATAATTTTTAAGGTAGATCCCATTGTGAGGCTTCAAAAGAGGATTACCATCATAATCGACCAACTCATAGGCCCCTTTACACACGACATGTTTAAAAGTGTAAGGACCATGTCAAAAGGGTTCAAACTTACCCACTCCTAATGTATCGTGGTCTTGATCATAGAATAAAAACAAAATCACCCTTTGAAAAGATACATAGTCGAACCAATTTATCATATTGGGATTTTACGTGCTTCTTATGAGTCTCATTGGTTAATACAACATCATGATTTTAATCAATTTGGGCCAAATAAAAGAGAATTTTTTCCTCAACGGAGATATTGGGAAAGAGTTCGATAACTAGCTTCAAACATGGGATTTCACATTCAATCGACATGACTGCCTCTAGACCATAAATAAGTTGGAATGGTGTAAACCCACTAGAAGTATTGGTTGAGGTTTAGTAGACCCATATTGCTGAAAATAACATAAGGTGTCCGTTATTCTTGTGTTTTCCTAGCATCCTCTAGATCATGGTTTTTAGGACACAATTTATGGCTTCAACTTGGCCATTGACCTGTGGATAATAGGGTGTTTAGTTCTCGTGAAAAAAACCCAACCTGTAACCTAGTTCGATTATTGTCTTGTTGCAAAAATGAGATCCATAGTTTTCCATAATAGTTTTAGGTATTCCAAACTAGGAAATGATATGGTTGAATACGAATAAATCAACAGTGGTGCCATCATTAGGAAACATCAGCCAGGCCTCGACCCACCTGGTAAAGTAGTCAATAACCACAATGATGTAGCCATCGCCATTAGCTGAGGTAGGCTTACATGTCATGAAATCAATCCTCCATTAGGTGGAGGGATCGATGACAACCACAAGATGTAACAAAGTAGGATGAACACACATTTTCCAAATAAATATTTAGTAGGGGTGACACTTCGGGCTGACATGCATACAATATTTGAATATTATGGGCCAAAATTATCCAACGTGCAAGATCTTATGGGTATTGGCTAACCTACATAGATGACCGACACACGCTCCATCATTGCAGTCATTTAGGACCTGCTCAACTTCTTCATTGACAAGGCATCGATATAATATCAAATCAACCACGTGACAATAAAGAGTGTCATCAATAATAAGGTAGTGTCTAGCCTGATGGCATATGCGCCGATACTCATCATGGGATAATTGAGGGTGGAAATGTTGGGTTTGGAGATACACAAGGACATCTCCATACCAAGGTTCAAACAAGTCAATGAGGAATACAAACTCATTAGGGAAGAGTTGTTGGCCCTCAAACAAGTTTTGAGGAAACCTTGGTCAGGTTTGACCACTTTTTGGACTTCGACACATTGGTCAAGAAAGGAGCGCCCAGGTAGAGCTAAGATCACAGATCTCATTTATATTATGGGCTTTGTAAGGGGTTATTTATGGTTTTCTTAAAGGGTTATGGAATGTTGGCCCATGGGGTTTACCCATGATTAGGCCTTATTGTAAGGGATTCTAAAAGTATAAGTAAGAACACATTGTATAAGAGTAGGGGATGGTGGGAAGTGGCTAAGTGCACGTAGTTCTTAGTTTCTTTGTGCAACAAAATGTGTATGTAACGATCTATGCTCGATAGAGAAGTTGGCTCTATGCCTTGACCTAATTTTGGCAAGGAGGATCTGGTGCTCAGTGCGCATATCTCCTGTTTGGTGCGAAGCTTGGCTCTATGGCTTAGTGCGCAGGAGAAACTGAATGTAAGAGATTGAATAATATCAAAAAAGACAAAGAAGTTGGTGGACGTAGCCCCACACTGGAGTGAACCACGTATATCTTGTGTCCTTGGTTGCTTTGTGCTGTGTTGTTTATGTTATGAATATGCTCAATGCTTTTCTTATTATGTATGTTAGATAGATTTATTGATGCTTAATGCTTTATTTGTGTTAAGGGCGAATGAATGTTAGATCTAACTCAATGCTATGTGCTGAGTGATAAAAATGATTAATATTTTTTGTTACTGCACCAATCCATATTAAGGTTTTTTTTGCGATGTTAATGAAGCTAATGAACTAATGATTATCATCTTCTAAGTGTTAATAAAGTACTATGCGAAGTGTTATTATCACAGATATGTGTCCTAGATTGGTTATAGACACCTGCGTCCTATAACCCCCCCTGCTTCTACCTCGAGTGAGACTTCGTCTACTTCGCAGGTGTTTCCGAAAGGGCCAGTAGTTAGGGTTTTGTTGGTGTGCTATTGAAGCATTGAACCCTGGGTCTACCCCTGTGCCAACAAATGGAATTGGATCTTATGTGAAACCGAACCATTTGTTGGCACAGGGGAATACCTAGGGTTCAACGCTTCAACAATGCACCAAAAATCCCCTAACTACTGGCCCTTTCGGCAACACCTGCGAAGTAGGTGAAGTCTCACCCAAGGTAGAAGTAGGGGGGTTACATGATGCAGGTGTTTGTAATCAAGATGGGACACAAATATGTGATAATAACATTTTGTAGAGTACTCTATTAACACTTAGAAGATGATAAACATTAGTTCATTAGCTTCATTAACATCGCTGAACAAACCCTAATATGGATTGGCACAATAACAACAAAGATTAAGCATTTCTATCACTTAGCACATAACATTGAGTTAGATCTAACATTCATTCATCATTAACATAAATAAATCACTAAGCATCAACATATCTATCTAACATACATAATAAGAAAAGCACTGATCATATTCATAACATAAACAACACAACACAAAGAAACCAAGGACACAAGATATACGTGGTTCACCCCAGTGTGGGGATACATCCACCAATTGCTTCATCTTCTTTATTATTCTTCAATCTCTTACATTCAATTGCTCCTATGCACTAAGCCACAGAGCCAAGTTTCACACTAGACAAGAGATCTGAGCACTAAGCATCAGATCCTCCTTCCCAAAATTAGGTCAAGGCACAGAGCCAACTTCTCTATCGAGCACAAAGCCTTACATACACATTCTATTGCACAGAGAAACTCATAACTACATGCAATTAGCCACTTCCCACTATCCCCTACTCTTCTACAATATGTTCTTACTTATACTTTTACAATCCCTTACAATAAGGCCTAATCATGGGTAAACCCCATGGGTCGACATCCCATAACCCTTTACAAAACCCCTAAAGAACCCTTTAAAAATCCCACAATATAAGTGAGATTCGCGATCTCAACTCCTCTTGGGTGCTCCTTTCTTGACCAATTTTTCAAAGTCAAAAAAGTGGTCAAACTTGACCAAGGTTTCCTCAAAACTTGGTCGAGGGCCAACATGCCCCCAACACTCACTTGTGGCTCATCCCGAGTCACTCAAGTATGGGAAATGTTGCTTCGAAGGCCTCAATCTCAAATCGAGATGCATCGAATCGCTTCTTCGCCTGTGCCTCTTGCTCAATGAGCTCCTGGATAATCTACTCTGTAACAAGACTTTCCAGGCGTTGTTCCAATGCTGCAACCACTTGGTTCAATTGCGAGCCTTGTCCCTCAATTTCTCCGAACACCTTGCAGGCTTCATCCTGCATAGGTTGTAGCTTCTGTGTGACTTCCATTACCTTTTCCTGGAGGGCAGTGATCTATTGTTGCACTGTACACTGTTCCTGAGATCTCTTCATTCTTTCAACTGCGGTGAGTATCTTCATTTTCACCTATATTGAGGATGCTTGCTGCTACGCCTCCTATAACTGTGCTTCCAGTTTCCTTAGATTTGGATCTTCTGCGAGGCGTTAATGGTTCCGTTGCATAGATTACCCACTTTTACTAGGTAAGAATTGGATTGAGAAAGATTAGATCAGAAGGAAAGAAGAGGAAGAATCAATAGAAAAGAAAAAGAAAGAACTAAGGGATTTCATAGCTAGAAAAATAGACCGACTAATAGAAGAAAGAGAAGATAAGTCGAAGCAACAGAGGGCAAGAGAATTAGCTGTCGAGGTTGAAAGAATGAAAGAAGGTTTGAAGGACCTATCCATGCAAGAAAAAAGAATACCCACCCTGGAATTAATAAGAGAAGGGATATTAACCTTGAACCCTTTGAGAGAACATCAAAAGTGCGAAGTCACTACGCTAGGAGAAGATAAGAATATGAATGGAAAGAGGAATCCAGAAACAGTTAGAAAGAATCATATCATAGGAAATAAGGCAAGGAAGCTCAGTAAAAGGAAATCCAAGTTAGAAAATCTAGAGGAAGCTACAGAGAATAGATGGAAGACTTCACAGACTGGAACCTCACAGAAGGAAGGTTCACAAGATTTGAATGGAACAACAAGACCACGTAGAATGGGACTTTGCCCTGGTGAAGCTATATGATCATTGGAGGCACCCTGAACTTTAGAATGATGCTCCAGAACTACTAGGATACACATTTATGGGTGGATGGACCACTTTTGGGATGTTGAGAACGTGCCATAATGGAAAGATTCGCATTAATGGAAGCATTCCTGCCTGTTGGAAGAATCCATTATGGTGCCTTGCTTATTTAACCTGTTGGATGCTGCGTCGGGACCACTTTTTTTCACCTGTGATTAACTGAGCCAAGAAGAGAATTGACTGTGTGTTGAGCTGTGCTATCAGAAGCTATACCTCGTCATCCATTTGTCTACCCCACCTGTTTGTTCACCTACCCCAACCTGTCTATTTAAAAGTGAGAATGTCAAGTGAACCTAGTGCATTAGAGAAGTCTGTCGAGGAGGTCCTCAAGAGGATAATGGCCGAAAAACAATTATCTCAAGGTGTCCAAACATCGTCGATCAGGGGACTGCAGGCTTCCCCTTCGACTGGATGATGTTCTAGCCGTGTCAACCCCGCGACTGAGAAATGAAGTAAGAATCAAAATGATCTGGCTAATGCGAAGAATATCCCATCGATCATACTAGAGTACATTCCACCATTGGTTGGTGCGGTTAACCACGACAACATTCCATGCGATTATGAGTACACTCTATTCATCACATATATTCCAAAGGGAATACGCGTAGTCAGGAGTCAGTTGAGATAGATCCCGTTACTAAAGAAAAATGATTTCTATCTAGGAGATATAAAGAACTATGCTATGCTCACACCCCACTGATACTTGACGAAGACAACTAGGAGCTGACGCAGTCCACTATGATAAATGTGAGGAAGATTCCCCATTTTGGCCATCACCAGGAGGTTAATGATTATGTTAAACTCCTCTTGTTGTGCTACGATGGCAGATACTTGTGGCTCAACCAACTGATTACCGTGGATCCGACGCTGATCCACTTGATTATAGGATTAAGAATGCAAGGACCTGACCCTCAACAATTTTATCTAGGGCCTCAGATCGCTCCTTGGCACAATGCATCAAGGAAGCTTACGACAAAGTTGAAAAGGGAAAGCGATGCTACAAGGTAGCCTCTATATAGGATGGTGCAGTGCGCCTCTCTTGCCAACTCATAGATGGAAAGCTCATAAGGAAGAACCACCCCACACAGGTCACCGGGTTCGTGGTGGACCTCGTAGGAAAATGTGTGGAGAGCATGAAGATGAATTGGGTGAGTTACCTCGTCAACGAACTCAAGAAAGACTATCACAAAGCTCAGGATATGGGATACAAATTCCACTTCAGTTGGCTGATCGTTTTGATCACATTTGTCGCTTGGAAAATGCCTGAAGGAGCCACCTTTACAGAGATAGAATCATCAGAGCCATTGGCCACTAGGTTTTCTACCTTGTGGTACACCAACAACAGGTGTTGCCGAAAGGGCCGGTAGTTAGGTTTTTTTTGGTGCGTTGTTGAAGCGTTGAACCCTGGGTCTGCCCCTGTGCCAACAAGAGTCATTGACCACGAGTTTTTCATTGACTCAGGAAATATCGTGTTGATTTTCTTACTTAAGAAGTTAACTAGTTTAGTGTTCTTTTACTTATAGAACCATTAGCACAATAACTGCATATAAAGGATCACTGGAAGAATAACATTCACAACATGCGCAAGATTAACCCTGGGAAAACCCCCTAAGGGGAAAAATCCAGCAAACTTCCTCAATATAGATTTTGCAACCAGGAACAATGCTTCTCTTCCAAGAGAGAGCTAACAAAGAAAAATATCCTCCTCTATCCCTTGACCAAGGAAGAGTAGCACACCACTTAACCAAGATATGTCCAAGATATAGAGAAAAAACCCTCCACAATGTCACACCTAGCTGCAGTAGCTTCTTCCTTCAAGAATTTCACACTTCTTCTGTAGCCACAAAAAATGTGTTTTGAGTGGGTTCAAATGAGGTGCTAGCCTCCCTTATAAATAGTAGTCTGGGCTGCCTAAATTATGTCTGGGTCGACCTGTCACTTTACCCTTTTAATTTACATTTAAATAGGGCCGAATTTTACAAAGGCACAATAGGGCCATCTTAATAAACATAATATAATAACATTCTTTAGGGTTTGTCTTGGTCAAATACAATAAGGCTATCTTCCGAAGCTACTCAACATTCAACACTCCCTCTTAGAAAGTAAGGTATTCTTTTTGTCACATTCATCATCACTACTTTTGCGCTTCTGCATACTTGGTCATTGTCTTGTTGTTGATCACAGATCTATATATCATAATAGGAAGTTCTCCACTTTCACTCAAGTAGTGTACTAGCATGCGTTGGATTAGCATACCAACCTATGGTGGGGTTAACATTCCATCCTGTGTTGGGGTTACCATCCTGCGCTGGGGTAGCGTACCATCCTATGTTGGGGTTACCAACCTACACTGGGGTAGCATACCAGCCTGTGTTGGGGTTACCAATCTACACTTGGGTAGCATACCATCCCATGTTGGCATTACCAACCAACGCTGGGGTAGCATACCAACCTGCTTTGGGGTTACCAACCTGCGTTGGGGTAGCGTACCATGTTATGTTGGGGTTACTAACCTGTGTTGGGGTAGCATACTAGACTGTGTTTGGGTTACCAACCTGTGCTGGAGTAGCATACCAACCTACGTTGGGGTTACCAACCTGTGTTGGGGTAGCATATCGGCCTACATTGGGGTTACCAACCTGCGTTGGGGTAGCGTACCAACCTGCATTAGGGTTACCAACCTACGCTAGGGTAGCATACCAACCTGCATTAGGGTTACCAACTTGCGCTAGGGTAGCATACCAACCTGTGTTGGGGTAGCATACCAACCTGTGTTGGGGTTACCAACCTATGTTGGGGTAGCATACTAGCCTGCGTTGGGGTTACCAACTTGTACTGGGGTAGCGTACCAACCTGCGTTGGGGTTACCAACTTGCATTGGGGTAGCGTACCAGCCTGCATTGGGGTTACTAACCTACGTTGGAGTAACTTCCTCTACTAGGGATCTCATCACTTCCCTCTATTAGGGATCACATCTCACTACTGAAGAAAAAAATCACTTCTCACTACTGGAGAATTCTTTCTAGATCACTCCAAGCTTGTCTCTAAAATACTCGAACTTAACTCTGGACAGGGGCTTGGTCAACACATCTTCTACCTGCTCATAGGTAGGAACATACCAAAGCCTTACTACTCCCTTCTATATAATCTCTTAGATATAATGGTACTTGATATTGATATGCTTGGACTTGTTATGACACACTAGGTTCACTGACAACTTTATGCAACTTTGGTTGTCATAAAATATACAAGTTTCCTCCAACTCGAGATCAAACAATTTTTCAATCAATTTCCAAAGCTACACTTCTTCACCACAAGCTGACCATGCTGCCACATACTATGCTTCTGTGGAAATAAGTGCCATATAGGTCTACTTCTCACTGAGTTACAAGATCACAACTGATCTCATAGTAAATCAACATCTAGATGTACTTTTCCGGTCTGTGACATTGCCTGCCCAATCTGAATCTGTGTAGCCCTGTAATATTTATCTCATAATCCAAGATATATCTGGGTCCATAATCAATTTTACCCTTTAGGTACCTCATCACATGTTTTTCCATAATCAGGTGGACATATTTCACCGCAAAACATATATCTGTCCTCGTGTTCTCCAAACCAACTTTTTTACATCATATTGTATCAAACTGATACACTTTCTCAACTGCAATTCAATCTACACAATCATGTGCTAGATCTATATGCTTTCTGCAAATCACTATTTGTCTCACTGTCAAAGAGTATGACCTCTACTCTCTCTGCAACTATTCCTTTTGGAATTGGGACTCTGCACCTGCAGTTGCTGAGAATGACTGCTCCATTCTCACTGTAGTTTCTGAACTCTTAGAGTATCTCCTCTACTCCATTATGATAACAGATTCATTTGATCCCTTTGAATATCATACTACACCAACTTATTTTAATGGAACATGGTTGTTTTATATATACTTCTTCTTATTAATGGAGCAAGTTTCTCATCATAGTCTTCTCCCTCTTGCTGGGAGAATCCTCTGGAAATAAATTAGGTGCTTGTACATCTCTATGAATGGTACTAGGGAGGCTTCTACTCCTTATTGGATTGTAAGGTCCAACTCCCTCTGAAATCTGGCTCCTTCTGAGCTGGTACTTAGTGGGGCCTCCTGCATCACCATTGGTGGAGCCATCTTCTCCTCATGATATGGATATTCAATGCTATATGGATTTGCATCTTTCTGTAATACCCATGTTTCCCCCAACTTGTAAATATAAGTAAAACTTGCCTATATACTATGGGCAGACTGAATATGTGTGTACATTGGGACTGATGAAACTTTTATTATAAAAGGTAATGTAAACATATATGCATTTTCTATTATTGAATGAAATGGATAGTGCTGCATAACTGTTGAGGAGGGGATTTCCAAGATAGACCATGGTTCTATGAGAGTGGTGGTGAGGGGGACCAAAAATGGTTGAGATAACCCCCGCCTGACCAATATGTTACCTGATTTAAATTATTCAGACCCAGAACAATCCTCTAAACCATAAATAAATTACCAGTGAGGCTGGTGGTTGGGGAAGTCCTCCTCAAGAGTTAATGAGGATATGGGAAGAGTACCCATCTAAGAGACTCCCTGACCTAACCGTGAACTGGGGATTTGGAACCACACAACCTTGCTGAGGAAGGAAAGAAAATAAAAGAACATGATTTGGGGGATACCACTTCGGTGGAGGAGAGGAGAGTGCGTGCAACTCCCTGGTTCTTAGGAGAAATGAAAAACAAGCTCATTCTAGTGTAAGAAGTTGTTGGCAGTGTTTTCAATCCAAGATGATAAACAAGGTTGTGGAGAAGACTACAAATCCCCCTTGCTTGGTAGAGAGAGAAACTCGTAGCCCAGTTCTTATGGGAGGAGGAGAGTAACTTCTGTCCTTGACTGTCACTGATCAAGAAGAAATAATCTCTCTCAGAGTGTCATGGTTTAGCTAGGGGGTGGCCAACGGTAAATCCGTTCAGGAGTGTTTGTGCTTACAATAGGGTGGAAACAAGAACCCTTATCAACAATTGCTTCACTATTGTGTATTTTGATAAGTATTTCTATACTCTATGTATTAAATTCGAAGTAATGGTTGGATGTATGCGTTTACGGTTAAGTTTTACATTGTTTGATTAAAATTAGAAATGCGTATTGTTTTCTATGAACCCTTATATCTACATGGTTTCTGCTTACCTCTACTTAGAAGCAGGAGAACTATTAGAAATGGGGTTTTAGATGAGTGTGAAAAAAAGTTTATGAATCCTGTACTGGTGGAAAGGTCCTTAAGGAAATTTTCCCCAAATACGAGTCACACATGGTAAGAGTCGGGGCAGACTTCATCGAGATGTTTTAGCCTCATTGATCCCTTAAAAGGTATCTCTCCTTGTTTTCGAATTTAATCTTTGTGAAGGAAAGGTGCTCCCTTCAAACCATCAATATGACAGATCGATGAATCATATTGACGACCCTCACCAAACAATGGCTAAGGGTAGAGCATGCAGCCTCGGGGATTTCCAGGAAACCCACATGACTGAGACCTTGAAACCCTTTTGCTAAAGTTTGAAAGGAGCTAAGCCATTTTACTGACTTCAGAACTCCGGGAGTTCAGAGGTCCGAGACACTATAGCTTCACAAGCACCAAAACCCCCACACATCAAAATCATGAAGCAACTCAAGCTGTATATTTGAGGCCAATCGAGAACTTCCCTGACCATTGGATCTATGTCATGGTCATCTCGACCTTGATCGCTTCGAGAGAATAGAGGCGCCGTAACACCAAAACCCCAAAATGTTGGAGTTGCGAATTAACTTGAGTTGTGGATCTATAGATCCTTCAGGATTCTTTTCCACCATCCGATCGACTAGTGTAAATCACTCCTTCAAAGCCCTGCTCTGGGAGATTCAACATGCTAATGAACAAGGATATCACCGAAAGGATGAAGGCCAAAGTGATGTGGCAAGCCGACGTGACCAAGGGTGACGTAGACCCATAGTAGGGGTGCCACATGTCACCCTAATTCGTTAATTTCATAGGTTTTAGGGTTCAAACCGACCCTGACACGTGTCACCAATTGTTTGGATCATGTGTCACCCATATCCTTTGCAAAATGTCATCTGTTGGACCTACGCAGTGGTTAGCTCGACGCTGGCCACTCTAGGAGTAAAACATAAACTACATGGTTAAACTATCGAATGCCAAAGTTGCGAAGCGATGGGGACTGTTGATCCAAAGTTCACTTGGGATCTCCCCTGATCGTTAGATCTAGGCCATGGTCAGCCTGGTACTGACCACTTCCGGAGTAATAAGGAAATCATACAGTGAACTCCCGGAAGGCTGAAGTTGTGAAGCAATGAAGGCTGTAGATATGGAGATCTACGTGGACACGTCTCAACCGTGAAGATCTAAGGGGCATTGGAAGGTGGTCATTCCATAGGGACATGACACATTGACGTCACCAAGGGTGACGTGGACCACGTGTCACCCTGATTCATACTTATCACAGACCCTATGAGCCTATTAGAGAATGACACGTGTCATCCTCTGGTGGGGCCACGTGTTATCTCGGCCCTGCCATGTGTCACCCCCTGATATATATATATATTTTCTGTTAAGCACTCGGGACCCACTTTCCCTTACCTCAACATTTAATACGCCACCACGTGGTAAGGTTTTGTGGTCCCTTCGGGAGGTCGGTACTTCAGAACTCTAGAGGTTTGGGGTGTAGTATCATAGATAAGTCGAAAGGGTCAAAGGCCGAAGCCATGTGGCTAGATTTTGGGATCCTTTGGGATTTCAGGATTTTCGAGACTCTAGAGGATAGACGCATAGAAGGAAAAAGGGGCGTTCAATGCTGAACGACAAAATTCCCTTAAGATTATGTGTTACATGAAGGGGAAGGAGGTGGACACCACCTCTACACCACATAGGGAGACATGTGGCAAGAGCGACATGGAAATGAAGTGGCTCGAGGCGGACCCCGAAACTTTAAGGGGCCATAAAATTTGATCCAAGGCTCGATTTTGAACATGAAAATAGTCATTGGAAATATCTTGGTGAGTAGAGGATGACAATGTCATTAAGGAGAGGTCTAGAGATGTTGGAGAAAAAGTGAAATTTTGACGCCCCATCCTTTATATGTTTCTTTATGGGGTTGGGTGTGTTACAAATTTGTATTAGAGAGGGTAACAACACTTGGTTTTCTTGGGCTCATGAACAAGTTGCGTAAAATTATTATTAGAGAATGTTTAAGGGGTAACCCCTAGCATACCCCATTCATGAGAAGATCATTTAAACCTCCACTGAAGAGAGAAATGAAACCTTCTTCTATGGTTATATGTTTTGAAAATATGAACTATGTATTGCTAGTGTTTCAAGTAAAGAAGATGACTTCACCTTACAAATTGTATGTGTTGTTTATAAACTAGTATATAATTAACTAAAATAAAATGTTTTATCAGCACACTCAAGTGGTCAAGGGACAACAGGAAAACTATAGTGTATAGGATGGTAACACACCATGAATTGGGGGAAAGATCCCACAATAGAGAGGAAGAATATGATGAGAGGAGGACAGTGGAAACCCCTCAAGATTTGGATGAAACTGTAAGAAGCCTCATGGTAGAATTATAGAGCTGGAAGGCTGACAATGAAAGGCTGATAAAATAACAGGAAAATAATACTGAAATTAATGCAGTCATATTGCAAAGGATATAAGATATACAAAGGCAACTGCAACATGGACCAAAAACTAGTTACGTGGACAAACATCATACTAAGAAAACTCCAAGTCCACCTGAGATACAAAATCATGGACCTGAAAGTGGCCACACAAGGAGGATCACCTCAAAGAATTCCCAACATGGAACCAAGAGACACTCAACGAAACAATCCTTTGGTGAGGAAAGTGATAACTCCAAGGGATTTTCTAGTAGCAAAACTAGTTCACATTCCTAGAGGAAAGGAAAGAAGATGAAACATTCCAAGAGACATGACCCTGAAGAATTTAAGAAATCCAAACCACACACATTTGATGGAGAAATTAAAAATGGGGAAGAAGAAGTTTGGATACAAGGATTAAATAAGTACTTAAGAGTCCATGACTACTCTGAAAAATTAAAGGCTTGAATAACCATTTTCAACATGAATGTAAAGGCCTCCATTTGGTGGGAGGACCTTAGCAATGTGAAAGGAATCCATGAGAAGGATTTGTCATGGAAATAATTTGAGAAATACTTCAAGAAGAAGTATATATCAGAGAAGTAATTTCATGGGAAGACCAAGGAGTTCTATGAACTCAAGCTAGGACAACTCACAATAGATGAATATATCAAAATATTTCTTGAGCTAATGAGGTATGTGACCTACATAAAGGATGAAAAGGTAAATATGCAACGATTCATTAGTGGAATGTGTTATCACATGAAATTGTCAAGGGTCATAGGTGACTGTCATGAGCACACGAGAACAGACGGGTGCAACTTTCCAAGACGGAGATCCCCTGTGCATTTAGATTTAGTGCCATCTCTAAACGTGGTTGGAAGAATTCTTGTTGGAAGGAGGATACAGTTTTGGCGGGGGAACTAAAATAGAAGGTGCGCCCATATCGAAGATCATGACCAGATCAATGGCCACAAGTCATTTCGGTGCCGCAATATGCTTGGGCATTAAAATTCCTTGAGCGGGATGAAATCCAAACCACGATATCATGGGAGAGCTACATGGAAGAAGGTGGTGCATTTCGGGTCCAAAAGCGGTGTAGGTCCAAACCGCTTTCGACGACCCCGAAATCACATGCTTGTCTAGCACCGAATCCAACAATAGCACGTGGCCTCCCCTTAGTCTTCAATTCGCGTCCCGATCCCAAGGAGAATTCAGTTAATGAACGAGAACTGGTAGTTGAAACCTCGTTTCACTCCATAAATAGAAGGCATGGAAGCTCTGGATGAGGAGACAAAACTGTCATCCTGAGGTACTGTTGATGGGGCTTAAATCCCTTGATTCAACAATAGGAACCAAACCCTCCACTAAGGCCCAATTAGACTCTGCAATGTTTAATATGAAATGGTTCTTCAGATCTTGCAACCCAAACAATTTATCGATGGGATTTATGTTTTCTTGTGAAGGCTCTTCCTTCAGTTAGGACTGTTCTTCTCTATATTTTCTCTTGAGTGGGGATGGTATGAGAGATGCAAGCCAATATAAACCAACATGACTAGTAACATGATTGCGTTTTAACTACTGGGAAGAGGTTGAGCTTAGGATAACCCGTTGCTCAAACATGCAGACAATGATTCTATGCCAAAGGGCCTAGTACTAATACATTAACCAAATGAGCATCCGATTACTGTTTGAGAAACTAACTATCAGAAAGAAAGCACATATGTAATAAGATAATGGCAAGTAAAATAATTCATCTACCATAACCATGAATCACATAATAACAGAACGATTTATCTCCATCATGAAAGAAAAGAACATCAAGAGATTTGACCAGATAACTTGACAACATAATTAATTGCTCTTACTCATTACTGCATCATTCATGAAACATGATAGGAAGTAGTTCTTCTCCAAGTCCAATCACATTGAATCTGATGGAAATAATTTGTCTCTGGTCTAGAAGGACTTCTAAATTCATAGCAGGCTCAAAATAATTCTCAACAACCAAAAAGAAAGAGTTCTTACAACAACCATCAAACTTGACTAATTGGTCGATGTCCTTATTTATAATATAAAATTCAACCAAAATTAACGGCTAAGTACAGTTTGAACCAAACAAAAAACGCCACGTGGTGTGATCATCCAACAATTTCTTTAACAGTTCCCCTGAGATATTTCTTTAAAAGGATGACTTCTTTAATATTCAGACCAACTGATAAATAGATCTTCATAGGTTTGAGCGCATGGGAATCTGTGCTATTCCATTGGGGTTGCATATACTCCTCTGATATCTTCTGCATGCACTCGGTACTTTACCAAACTGGTGTTTAGCTGTTGTAGCATGGTTCGAGCTCTGATTGGGCATTCTGCGAATTGTTGCACTTGCCCTGGCCTTGCATCGATTATCTTTGCGCATTCTTTGGCCGATAGCGAGTCTTGTTCGGTATGTGTCTTGAACGTCACTCAAGTTGATAAATTCATTGGGGGTGATGAACTCAGGGAGCCCAGAATCCTTCATTGCTCCGACGATTCAGCTTCGGTGTTTCTTTTGAGTTCTTTGACGAGGCCATAGGATGAGCTCTGTTTGATAGTCTGGAGGATTTTTTCTGCAATCAAGGTAGAAGTAGTTTAGCGATTAAGCAACCTATGATAAGACATAAACAAACCAAAAATATTGACGCGTACTTATGTAGCTCACTAGTCTCAGTCATTTTAATACTTACGTGATCCCAGTCGCTCTTTCGAATGACCTATGATGACCTAGCCGAAGCCTCCGCTCCTCTTTGGTTTAAATGAATTATGTTAGCGTACCACATGGTGGCAAATCAAGTACGAC
This sequence comes from Picea engelmannii, assembly GCA_009831015.1. Taxonomy (NCBI): domain Eukaryota; kingdom Viridiplantae; phylum Streptophyta; class Pinopsida; order Pinales; family Pinaceae; genus Picea; species Picea engelmannii. The sequence goes on from ML785478.1 coordinate 191,630, forward strand.
ATACATGAGCGTCTAAACCGTCATAGTAATCACTTGACCTTTGGGGCTAAAAGGAGACGTCGGAGATGAGCATGCGCATGTATTCTCCCAAAAGGTCGAATACCGTAAAAAGAAATTTGTTAAATGCCTCTAGAATCTGTATCATCAAGTGTGTCAAACATCATTCGTCAATAACGGAGGTTCGACAGTTTAAAAAGATTGAAAGGATTGTACCGCAATTTCCCTGCAACTCTGACCGGTGGCATTTACATGTTTTGGATTGCATCCATTGAGAAGCTGTGGTGCGTCGAGTCTTAAAAACATCATGTCGCAAGGCATGAGTGTCTTATTGGCACACTCTATTTTTCTCCTTTGTTTCTCTATAAATCCCAGGAGTTCTGTGGGGAATTCTATGCATATGCCGAGCTGTAGTCCTTTATCACCTGCAGATGCTTGAGTCCCTATGTTGTTGCATTATGGGATCCCCTTCAAACATGGGATGGGGTCTGCAAGGTAGCTAGAGTGCCAGGTCCGAGCCCCAACGTGCCTGGGACTCTTTCTTATTAGCTTCCCGTATCCTTGAAACTCCAACAATAGGTACAGGCTCTTGCTTGGAGACGGTGTCGGCGTTCCCAGCGGAGATTGGGGTGGAAAAAGGTATGTCAGAGAGAGGTATGCTGGGAAACGTGCCTCCTCAGGAGCGAAAACCACGGAGAAGAGGAAGGCCTAGGAAATATATGGGAAACATAGAGGAGGACTGCCTACCGGCCGAGATGAATGTACGTCCAACCCTCGAGGGGTCTGTGATGCTTATCAATTGGTCGGAGCTAGTTGGGACTGTTAGCACTCTGTAATTTTCCTAAGGCTGTTGAGGCAATCATAGAGGTAACCTCGAACCACTTCGAGTCTTGGATCTAGCCCTCCAAGACTCAGAGAGGGATCTCTCTTTCTGAATTTACTTAGTATGGGATAGGATAGATGTTAGGCTAGCTATAAATGTAATGAAAGTATGGGGTTGGGGTTTTTAAATGGTCGTTTTGGGACAACAAGGAGGACCATTGGGCAAATGGGGTCTGCGCTTTAACATGTGTTTCATTCTCAGATCTGGACAAAACTCTTACACAGGGCAAGGTAGCGAAAATATTGGATCGAAAAAAGTTTTGATGATGTCAATTTGAGGAAGAAATAGGGGAGGAAAAAGCCAGGCAAAGGAGCAGCTAAGAATTCCTAAACTGGGCTTTCAGAAGAAAACATAAAGATTATCACAAGATCAGATGCAGAGTATTTGCTGATAAATTCTTCTCTATTACTCTTCTTCTAATAATAAGAAATTGAAAGCAAATGTAAAGAGGACAAGAAAATACTTTAACAGAGAAAAAACACCACCAATACATCCACACAAGAATCCTGTAGAAAAAATAACATGTCCATCACTGATTGATCATTTAAAATTACAGAAAGAAGTTTTCTGGTCAAGCACAGCCCTCAGCTCCAACAAAGAAAATTAAAAATTCAGGTCAAAACCTCTCACACAGGTCTAAACCCTCTCCTCTCAGCCCAGTTGAACCCTCTCTTTGTTTTTTACATCTCTATAAATAATAAAAAATCCCCCCAGCCTTGCAAAGATTCAGGCTTTAACTCTGCTTTCTAAAAATATAAAAGCAGTTACAATAACTGACACCTGTAGCAGATGGTCTCCCATAACAAACAAGACAACAAATTAAATGGAAACTAAATTTGGCATCTGCTGCTTGGTTGTCCCAAATTTGCTGAAGGTTCTTGATGTTGTATAGGCAGTTGGAGAAACGGTGCTCTAACCATTTCCTGAAGTATAGGACGTCTCTGCCACCTCTGTCTAACTGCTGCCTCAGATTCTGGAGATGATCTCTTTATTGTTAGCTACTCAATTGTAATTCGAATTCCATGAAGGAAAATGCCAGTTGTATTCTGCTAATATCCAGCCCCAAGAATCAGCTCTCTCTTTCCCAATTAATGCGTTGAAATGCCAAATTTGTGGATTCATCTCCTGAAAAGTTGGGATGCTCTGCCTTGTGGTTTGGCGTTAGAACACTGGATGAATTTTCTACTTGGAGAACCTTTGAACATTTGACATCGTTTAGCAAGTTCTTGTGGATTACTTATGGTGACATTGGGCGCGCATTTAGATATCCTTCAACCATATGAGGAATCAAAATTAATTTTTTTCCTGTGATAAATCATGTCTGAGATGGAAACCTTTCCACTGCATAAGAAAATTTGATAGCCAAAGCCTTCATCTCTGTTACTTGCTTAGCTAGATGCCCTGTTTTTGCATCGTAGATAGCGGTCTATACTCTGCATAGGCTGGAAATCTTCGGCATCATCAATTATATCCATGTGACCATCTAAGTTAGTGTGTTCCTCTTCAATTCCAACATATCATTAATCAACTCGTTTATGTCTCTGAAGCTCTGAAGAATAGCTGCCTGATCTGCTTGTTGTTTCACAAAAGAGATTTGAAACTGTCTTTTTGTGTGTTATTTGCCTTCAATGCATCTGCCAGTTCTGTCTCCAAAGAAATAATTCTCTCTATGGCATTGCCCCCCTTTGAAGGCTCTATAAAGCTAGGAAACATGCTCTCTGGTTGCTCATTTTCCATTTGCAACTGCTGCACTTCTTTCTGGAGGGGGTCTTGTGCATCAAGCTCATACATATGATCATTTTCTTTTGAAATGGAGCTAAATTTTCATTTTTCATTTTCTCCAACTCTTTGTGAAGCCGATCCATGCTAGAATTCAGGCTCTCTTCCTTAAGATATTCATCGATCATAATAAAATTTTCAATGTCATTAAATGATTTATTTTCATTTCCAACAAATTCTTGTTGGGAAGCTTCAAGTGCAATAGTATTGGACTTAAGTTCACCCTCTAACAGTTTCACATCCTCCTTTAGATCTGTTAGTAACATTTCTGGTATCGGGATTTTAAAGGGAAATACGGCCGATATCTTTCGAGTCTCGAAAGATCGATGGGATCCTAGCCGTTAATTTTGGCAGGACGCGTGGCGAGAGATCCCACAGAGTCGGGGGGCGCGGAACTAAAGTCCCGAGCACATGGAAACAGAGATCCCGATACCCCGATGCCCGATTTCCTGATATCGAGGGGGGCAGTTTTCGATAGTGGAAGACAGGTGGCAGGCTATGCATCAAGGAGCGGACCATCGACAAGTCAATGACCATGAGCCATCGGGTTTTGGGGAATCGCAAGTTTCGTGGACACAAACATCGTGTCGTCAAGAACGCCGAAATCCCGATGGAAAGTTGGACCGCGGTCAAACTTGGGACAGGTCATATGGACTATGGTCCAGCCGGTAGGGGCTAGCTTCCTGAGAGGAGGAGCTCATCGCATATCGGGATATCGGCGTTCCCAGATGCAAGGAATTCATGCGCTCCAAACTCGCGAATCCCAAATTCCCGAAATCCCGAAACATTCATCACAGACCTCCATTTACCTATCCCCTACCGCCACGTCCTTTTTCCCGTACCATGACATCTGCATTTTCTTCTCGGCCACTGTGTTCCTCCACCTGGCTCATACACTTCAAATCTCAT
>ML785478.1:212689-229464 GCA_009831015.1 Picea engelmannii
AGCAATTAATAATAATGATCCATTGGAAGCTGGACCAGGAGATGTAGCCCAGAAGAGGGGTGAACTCCTTTATCAATTGTTGTGCACATGTGTTTATGTTCAATGTTTATGCTGCTGTCTATGTGTAATTTACATAAGTAATCTTTAATTTATGTGTTGCAAACTGATCCTGTTGCTTTGAACACATAACATTTCACTTGCAATATGTTTTCAAGTTTTTCAAGTCTTCTTCAATTTTAGATCACATCCTCCTTTAGATCAACAAGTTTCCCTTTCATTATGAGATGAAATATCGAGCAAATGGCTAGCTTTACTGTTAAGTTTAGAATGCTGGCCTAGAGGGCTATCACCAGCTGAAACTGTGAATTCTCATCTTGCCTTGACATTTTCTCAATATCCTTCAACCTGAATTCATGCACTTCTGACATTGACACTGTTCCAGAATGCCCATGATCTTCAAGAAGTTCGCGGGACATGACTATATGGCTTCGAGAAAGAGGTAACTCCTAAAGAAACTTTTCAAATGCATCGAGCCGAACTCTTCCCTTAACTTCAACATATGTAGACCAATCTTTTGCTGAGGTTTTCTCACCACTTCTGAAAACAACAACAAATCTTTCAACAACAAAGGGATTTAATTGTACAGTTCCCTCCCGAAGTGTTTCATAAGATAATGATTGAGCTGCATTTCCTGCTTGCCACTCATTCAGACCATCAGAATATTTCATTTTCCTGCTCAGGCTTTCACTTTTCCCTCTCCTAATGAGCATTTCTCTTGTGGGAGACAGAAGGATCATTTAATAAACCAAACTTGCCTTCTTCCAAGTTACCTTGAAGGGTGTTTGCCCATTCCACAAATTCTTCATTCTGAGTTGTATTAACAACTTCTGCATCTTCATTAGATTGATCTCCCCTTGAACCTATATATTCATCAAGAGACATTATTTCAGGAAGTTCCTTTTGTTCCCTTGTTACCCCTTCAATAGCAATTTTAGCTGGACTCATGTATGATGCATTTACTCCAACTAATTTACCAGATGATGTACACGATGGAAAATAACCAGGTGAATCTGAACCACTGCCAATTACATTATGGTATAAAACCTGATCCATTGTGTAGCAGGCATACCGAACAAAACTTTTTCTGACTTTCCCAGCATGAATAATCACAGGAAATAAACATTGTTCTTCCCCTAATCGTTGCCATCAATGCCATATGCGGATGTGAGCTTGGTCTTTAGATTGTCTTGGGGCTCGGCGCACTGCATTTGGGAAATTGACCTGCATGTTTGTTACTGTAACCCGTGTCTTGTGTGTTGCGTTGTTGTGTAACAAGTTGCGTGGAGCTGGAGTCTCGTGCTAGGCTCCTTGCGCTCGAGTGTTGGCTTGAATGTTGTTTTCTTTGGTGGTTGACTTGTGTTGTCATTGATGCAGATGTGTGGCTCCCTACAATCGACACCTTGAAACTAGTTCAAACACCTGGCAGAGGGTTTGGAGCTGCGTTTTATATATATATATATATTTACATTATGTGGGCAATATCCCACATTCACGAGGAGAAGGGATTTAAAAGCATTTGTATATGTGAATGTTTGCATGCTATGTTCGATGATATGAGCGCAAGGCTATGCTTGGAGTTAGGCGTTGGTGCTGGCACTGGCTTGTGTGTTGATTATTTGGGTGTTGGCCCTAGGCCAATATTTTTTGGAAAAATATTTGTCAATTTTTTCATAAAACTCTGCATAAAGGCAAGGCCGAGGGGCCAAATTTTTGCTAAATTCACCAAACATAAATTATAAAAACCCAAATTAGGCTAATAAACCCAACTTTGCATTTACCCCCAAGAGTCAAAATTTTCCATTTCAAACCTCTTCACAATTTTTTGCTAGAAACACACCAGAATTCGTCTTGAAACTCGCGTGTAAGTACTCATCTTGTGCTTGGACAGTGTCTAGCGCTTTCTACCGCCTTCACCATGCGTTCATGAAAAAAGCATAAGCTTGAAATAGACAAATATTGTTGAGAACATTGATTCCCTATTATATAGGGTTCTAACAGGGACTACCGGTAGAGGAAGTGGGAGATGAAAGGAAAGGGAAAAATCACTGGGTCTTCCCGTCGAGAGTCTCGCTCAACAGTTAGAGTGGGACCAACTTGTAATAGTTGAAATCTACTAAGAGAATAGAGGGTTACGAAGCCAATTGGCAGTGAAGAACCGAGAGGTATCGGTGTCGCAGGGTCATGAAGGTAGCATATTTTGGCTCCAGAGGTAGCTTTGAGAAGCACAAGATACAATTGTCCAATTACACGAGGGGCAGAGGATGACATCGAAAGAGGAGAGGGAGATGTTACAAGGTGCGAAGGACAATCTGAGAGAGGACCAGTGCACATGAGATATATAGTGGGCGGGTCATTGCCTTGCGTCCTTGGAAGTGATGCTTGACATATTTTTCTCTCTTTTGTAAGGGTTTTGAATTCTTACTGCAACCGGGCCAGTTAGCCGGGTTGTTGGGGTTGTCTACTTGTATGTAAACCAAGACTAACAAGAGTTTTGATTGTATGAAGAATTTGAAAGTGTTTTGAATGTATCATGCTCCTGTCAGATGTGAATTAAACGTGTCTTCTTATTTAAATTTATTTGCGCTCATCATGGGATTTTATAATTGTTATCATTGCATTTGTAAATTCGTTGATGTATTCTTTGTTAAAATTTCTAATATCAGTTGATGTTAACGTGGCGTTATTAACTGAGGGTCATTGAAATATCTAAACATAAAGAGAGCACCCAGCTAGCGGGTAGGAAATGAACTTGGGGACCTCATACATGTCGAAATCACATAACAGGTTAGGTACAATGGCTGTCGATGCTTGGATGGCACCAAAAAAAGTAAAATTAATGCATGTTTTTCTTTGCGGGTTAACATGTTGTAACTTTTCGACGCCGAAATTGTATTTGGGATCGGGAATGTCACTTTCCATTTGCATGACACCTACTGTTATATTTATCTGCCGAAGCCGAATGGATTAGTCTTCGGAAATATCCTTCCCATGGCTTATTCATAGAAAAGAAAGGCTGTCATCGGCTGACGCTGATGGAGATTGATGCTTGGCTATTTTGAATTCTCAAGCGATTTCCTTCACCTTTATCCCTGTCGATGCCGAACTTCCTAAGTGAGTCAGGCAGAACTTTTAGATCACCGATTCCTTGAGTAGTTGTTAAGTTTCTTTCAAAGTTAAGAAGGTTCCTTGTTGTACGTTCAAGAAAACTTTTATCGATTCAAACATGAAACACAAAAGATAGGCAAATGTATCAGTTTCGTAACTGAGGTGAAAACAAACAATGCAAACGATCGAGTGGTACCCAAAAAGAAAATGGTCATATATTTTTAGGGTGTGTTGAGTGCTCAACAAATGGTGATTCACTGGGTGAATGCAGAATCTCTGCTTCTTCTTCATTTCCCTCGAGGTATTACCGAACCACAAGTAGATATATTTGGTATTTCTTTTATCCGTATTAACTGATTTTATTATTATTATTATTATTATTTTATATATATATATATATAGTATTGTTTTAGGGCTTGGCCATTTACTGGGAGGGCATCAGGTTCCCCTCTCATATTTTGCAACCGGTAAGTTCCTACCTCGATCTTCTCAGCGACCTGGAAAGGTCCAAGCCACAGGTTCTAAAATTTAGAGTGTTTCCCCTTTGGTTCATTCGCTCTGTCCCATTTCAGAACTAAGTCTCCTACTTGAAAATTCTACTCTTTAGCTTTATGCTTCTCAAACCATCTTTGCACTATCTATTGGTGAGCTAATAATTTTGACTTAGCCTTTTCTCTCTCTTCTTCCATCATGAGTAGAGTGTTGATTTTTTGTTGCATGGTCAACGATGGCTTCTCGTTGGAATCTTGGGCCAATTGAAGAGATGGCGGATAGAGCCCGTTTGGGAGGATGGCTTCTTGTCCGTAGACCAGAAAATATGGGGAATTCCCTACAACTTCTTTGGGTGTGACCCTATCGGCCCATAGGGCATTATGAAGTTGGTTATGCCAATTCCTTTGGTTATCTGTAATAGTCTTCTTTAGTATCCTTACCAGATTCTTATTAGTTGATTCCACCACATCGTTTCCCTGAGGGTAGTAATTTGCAGAGTACTTGATTATGATTCCTTTGTCCAGAGAAAACTCTGTTAATAGGGTAGAAGAGAAGTAAGTTGCATTATCAAATAGAAAAATAGAGGGGACACCAAACCTTGTGATCAACTACAGTTCTATAAATTGGATTACTACCTTTTCATTCACATGAGTCAGAGGAATTTCCTCTGCCCATTTTGTGAAATAGTCGGTGGCAGTAAGAATGTACTTGTGGAGTTTTGCAGAGCTAGGCGTAATTTCTCCTATGATATCCAAGCCCCACTTCTCAAAAGGCCTAGAGACAGTCACAGGCTGAAGTGTGACTATTGCCCTTTTCTCCTTTCCAACGCTTATTTGACAAGTCTTACAGTTCCTACCGTAAGTATGAGCGTCTTTGAACAAGGTGGGCCAGTAATAGATGGCTCTCAGAATCATATGAGTGGTGGTGTTTCCTGCAAAATGTGCTATGGAGGGGCCATCATGGAGTTCCTTTAGCACTTTGTCAGCATCTTCTCGTTCGAGACATCTCAATATAACCCCATCATAGTTGATTCGGAAGAGAACCAAATTTATAAGGCGATATTGTGCCGATTTTAACCTCAGGGCTCTCCTTTCCCTAGGGTTGAGGTTCTCGGGACAAGTCCCGTGATGTAGAAGATAAGTTAAATCCTTGTACCAGGTGCCTTGTCTTGGGGAGATGTATGCTACTTCGCCACACCATATTTCTATTTCGTTTTCCCACCCAGAATCTTCAATTGCTTGATCCTGGGCTTCGATTGCGAGCTTGCACACACCTTGTCCCTTTACCAGTTTGGAAGGTTTTATATCTAGATCAAATTCTTGGACTACCGCCATCCAGGTTCTTCTTCTTTCTCCCATTTCTTGTTGGGTAAATAGGGATCAGACTGCAGGGTGTGGCACAATCACCTTAGTGTGATTCTTGAGGATGTAAGACCTGAAATGATTTACTACCTTATAGACCGTGCATGACTGTTTGTCTATGGTAGGGTAATTGGTCTCATCTCCTTGAATATTTGGACTCATAAATGACACTGGGGCTTCGTTGTTGTCACCATCCTTCTGAGTCAAAACCGCAACTAGGGATTGGTCGGAGGCGAAAGTATAAAGGAAAAAGTCTGTATTGAAATTGGGACTTCACAACACCGGTTCCTGGGATATGGAAGCTTTGATATTGTTGAAAGAATATTTTCTCTCATCATCCCACTTAAATTTGACATCCTTGCGAATTATCTTTTGTAAGGGTTTGATGATTTCGACAAAATCGAGAGTGAATTTCCTCATGAAATTGATTTGCCCGAAAAAGGACTGCATAGATTTCTTGTTATGAGGTAGCGAGAGTTGAGCTATGGCCTTAATCCTTTTTGGGTCTATGCGAATCCCTGCTTGAGATATAATATGACCTAACAACTAACCTTCCTCGACACTGAAGATAGTTTTCTTAGGGTTCAGTGATATACCGTATTTCCTACATCTCTCAAAAACCTGAGTTAAGTGTTGGATGTGCTCTTCTCTATTCTTCGAATACACTGTTACATAATCTAAATACACCACGACCCACTTATTAATAAGTCCACAAAAATCCACGTCCATGGCCCTTTGGAAGGTCCCGAAAGGCATGAATTTATAAGCGAAGGTCCCCCATTTGGTTCGGAAGGTGGTTTTTAAACGGTCTTCCTTTGAAACCAACACTTGATTGTAGCCTGAGAAACCGTCTAGTAGAGAGAAAATCTCCGAGCCTGACACAGTTTGCAGGAGTTGTTCAATTGGCGGGATGGTATAATTTTCTCCCGACGTTTTCCTCACTGGAACAAGATTTTATACCCAGACAAAATGTCTAACCTGGAAAATTATTTTTTCATATAGAAGCTTCCTTAATTCCTAATACATGAGAGGTTCCAGGGATGGATGATATTTTCGAAGCTTCTGTTGGAAAGGTTTCACTTTGGGTTTTAACAGGATGGTGTGTTGAATAATGCGGGTATCATACACTTTCAAATCCTTATAGTACCATGCGAAAATGTCTAGGTATTGTCTAAATAATTTGAGGTAGGCTTTCCTCTCTTCCTTAGATATAGTTTTGCCGAGATTCACGTGCTTTGGGTTCTCCGGGGTTCCAAGGTTTAGAGTTTCGTGGAGGGGACAAGAGCTACCAGTCTTTGTGTTTTTTGGGCCTTGGAATTGTTCCTTTAGATCAAACAAATTCTCTATATTAGATATCCCTTTCGGGATTGTGTGAGCCTTTGATTTATCCATATGTCATTCTTCCCGAGGATCGGTTTCTGTTGAGTGCTCTTGGAACTCTTCATCGTCAATAACGATATCTTTGAAATTGTCTTGGTTGGTTAGGAAGTTTATGATCTATTCATCTCCCTCAAAGAATTTCCAATTAGAAATGTTATTAGGTACTGATGGTTTGTAGATCAGTTCTATAGTGAATCGGGAGGCTTCATAGTATTCTAAAGGTGACAGTCTGGAAGCAGCTATGGCTAAGGAGTTGGCAAGAATATTCTTTTCTCTAGGAATCACAATGATATTGAAATCCTCAAAGCGCTCGATTAACCTATGCACCTCCTGCTGGTAGTTCTTAAGATGAGGCGAATTGCAATGTATAATATTCCTTACTTGTCTAACAATAATATCAGAGTCTCCTAATACTTTCAATTCTTTGACATCCAGATCTATGGATTTCTTTAACCCTTGTACTAGAGCTTCATACTCAATAGTTTTGTTGGTACACTTGAATTGTAATCTACAGGAAAAGAAATGACGTTTACCTTTCTGATCGATGAAGATACAACCTACTCCCGTCCCTTCTTGTGATTTGGATCCATCAAAATAGAGGGTCCAAATTCATGAACGAAAATCATTCCTTTCTCTACCATCATCAATGTTTTGTTTCCCGATTTTTTCTCCCACACGTCCTAGCATAAGGTTTTGACAGAATAGAGAATATTTTTTCGACATCGGTGATTCCTCTTGAAAATTCATCTCGGAGTTTTGGGTAAGCGAAACTTTGGACAGGAGAGGAGAAAAGTTCCCGAAGTGAGAATCACAGGAATAATTTCCCAATATGGGGAAATTGGTAGAGGCTGGTTCATTTGGGGTTTCTAGATTAGTGACCATATGCTTCAGATATCTCTCCCTATCGATTTTGATCATGTTATTGTATCCCTTTAGCGGTATCCAAAGCTGCGCCTAGTCTGTGTTGAAATATCTGTTTAGCTTTTCAGACCAATCTCGGCTTACAATAGCCCATACCCCTCAGGGATATCCACCACGATGATGTCAATCACCTGGATGAAATTAGGATGTGTTTCTATCCTGATCATCACATCTTTGAGTTCTCCCATGACCTTGACCTGGGTTCTGTCCAGTTGTATGACATTCTTATCACTTTTGAGAGGGACAACACCTAAATTATTACAGACAACCAAGGGCATGACATTAGAAGATGCCCCAGAATATACTAGACAATTGTGAAGGTTCCTATTGAAGACTTCAAATGTTAAAAGGAAAGGTGGTACAAAAGGCGTCTCCTTCCTACCTTTTGAGTAGGTATTTACGATTGGCTTGCTCACCAGATCTGCTAGGGATAGATTCTTCTTCTGACCATTTTCTGTGGTCGTGTCTTCTACCAAGCTCAAAGCTTGGTACATAAAGTCTTTCTGCTGAGGAATCCTACATAAGTCCATAACCGATATATTAGCCTTTAGCTTCTTCAAATCTTCGACTACATTGTAATCTAGTTTGGGAGATTCCTGGGTATTGATGCTTATAGTCTTTTTACCTGGTGTGAAAGGTATTTTTGGGTGATCGAGAGTTAACTTACTTTGCGAGGCCCATGTGGCGTCGGTATCTTTTGGGCCAGGTTGACACTTACTATGTGTCTATATTACCAAAACTTCTGTGGGTTGTTCTCGAGGCTCAAAAAGATCATCTGAAGGCACGATCACGTCGAGATCCCATATCAACATGGTTGTGTCTTGCGGTGGGTCGACCTCTTCCTGATCGACAATATTCATGGCTGAACTACTTGACTGTTCGGTTAGGGAGACTTTGTCCAAAAAATGATTGGCCATTAAATTCATGGTGTGGACCCATTGAGGGAATTCTCTTTCAGAGTGGTTCTCCTGGTGATAAGTACAAAAAGAATCAGACACAACATTCCCTAGGTCGATGTTTAAGTTGGTTGGGGGAGGTTCGATTGCTTTAAAATGATGGTTTCTTTTAAAGAAAGTCTTATAGGGATTTTGTCTTTGGTTTCCCTCCCCCGCGCTTCTCTTCATGTCTATGATCTCATTAGATAATTTCTTAACCATGCGTTGCAGGTCTTCTAAATCTCCACTACTCTTGTCAAGAGTTTGTTTGGCCGGTTTCCTCGACAGTCTGGTTAAAAGGAGTCCTCTCCTAGGAGGGGGTTGGGTTTCTCTTTTCATCAAAGAGGCCTAGCTTTATTTACATCCTTTCATCTGTAATTATATCGTCTTGTCCTCTTCAAAGTTTTCCGCGAGGGTTTTATTAGTGGCCCTTTTTACGAACATAGAAATAGAAGCCAGAAGTGCGTTGGCATAAACCTCAATTTGCAACTCTTGAGTTGGTTTCGCTGCGGGATGGAATTTGTTTAATATGGTCATTAATATTTGATTGAAATATTTGACCCTCTCTTTCGGGCTCATGGTGGCTGCGAACAACTCATCCATCAGATCGCCCGTGGTAGTTTCCTTTGCAAATTTGTCTAAAAAGTCCTTCTAGAACTTGGTCCAGGTGGTTATGGATCCTACCGGCAAATTAAAATACCACGTAGAAGCCTAGTTCTCAAATGTTTAGGGAAAGAGCGTACATACTATGTCTTCATGTTGAAAATTCATAAGCCTTATTGTGAGTATGAACTTCTTGATATGATCTTTAGGTAAACCTGAAGTTTCGGGATCGTACTTGGGGAGTAGCTTTTCCGAGTATCGGGGAAGATTATGTACTCGTCTCGGGACGACCACGACGTCTCCAACCAACCAAGGTTGGTTTTCTTGAAGTGGGATTTACCTTTCCTCCTCATGATCATTATTACCTTCCATATCTTTGGAATATGAGTTGAGCTCCTCTTCTTCTGAACAATCATTTGGCTTGGAGATGTTGCCGGTTAGCGTTTCAGGTATTAGATCAAGAGGTTCTTGGATTTCGGTAATTGTGAAATCTATTAAGTCTTCTACGGAGTGTACGAAAACTTCGTCAGGAGTGCTAACCACTGGTCTTCTTTGTTGTTTTCTTCGAGGGAGGATGGGAGTTAATGAAAACACACCGATTTTTCGGGCGTAGGCTCTAGTGATTCTCTGGAATTGATTCACTTCCTCGTGAGGAAGGGCGTAAGGTATTTTAGGGTGAAAAGATTATTCCTCGGGCTGGGGTGAGTTACCTGCTTCTAGGGTATTCAATACGTGTGGATTATCTGTTGAATGACTAGCCATGCATGTGGACGTTACGAATCTGTAGGCGGTTATAAATACTATATAAATTATATACTCAAACATTCATTCTCAGGTCGTCCTTCTAGTGCCAGTTTTGTTGATGGGGCTTAAATCACTTGAATCAACAGTAGGAACCAAACCTGCCACCGAGGCCCAATTAGAATCTGCAGTGTTTAAGATGAAATGGTTCTCCAGATATTGCAATCCGACCAATTTATCGATGGGCTTTGTGTTTTTTTGTAAAGTATCTTCCTTCAGTTAGGACAGTTCTTCTCTGTATTTTCTCTTGAGTGGGGCTAGTATGAGAGACACAAGCCAGTATAAACCAACTTGACTAGTAACATGATTTATTTTTACCTACTGGGAAGAGGCTGATCTTGGGATAACCCTGCTCAAACATGCAGACAATGATTCTATGCCAAAGGGCCTAGTACTAATACATTAACCAAATGAGCATCCAATTACTTTATGAGAAACTAACTATCAGAAAGAAAGAACATATGTAATAAGATAATGGCAAGAAAAATAATTCATCTACCATAACCATGAATCACATAATAACAAAATGATTTATCTCCATCATGAAAGAAAAGAACATCAAGACATTGCACAAGATAACTTGACAACAAAATTAATTGCTCTTACTCATTACTGCATCATTCATGAAACATGATAGGAAGTAGTTCTTCTCCAAGTCCAATCGCATTGCATCTAATGGAAATAGTTTGTCTCTAGTCCAGAAGGACTTCTAAATTCATAGCAGTCTCAAAATAATTCTCCACAGCCAAAAAGAAAGAGTTCTTACAACAACCATCGACCTTGACTAATTGGTCGATGTCCTTATTTATAATATAAAATTGAACCGAAATTAATGGCTAAGTACAATTTGAACCAAACAAAAATCGCCACGTGGCGTGATCATCCAACAGTTTCTTTAACATTCCACCCAAGATATTTCTTGAAAAGTATGACTTCTTTCGTATTTAGACCAACTGATAAACCGATCTTCACAGGTTTGAGCCCATGGGAATCTGCACTATTCCATTGGGGATGCATATACTCCTCTTATATCTTCTGCATGCGTTCAATACTTTACCAAACTAGTGTTTAGTTGTTGCAGCATGGTTTGAGTTCTGATCGGGTGTTCTGCGAATTGTTGCACTTTCCCTGGTCTTGCATCTGTTATCTTTGCGCATTCTTTAGCCCATAGCGAGTCTTGTTCGGTATGTGTCTTGAACACGTCGCTCAAGTTGATAAATTCATCGGGGGTGCTGAACTCGGGGAGCCCAGAATCCTTCATTGCTCCGACGATTAAGCTTCGGTGTTTCTTTCGAGTTCTTTGGCGAGGCCACAAGATGAGCTCTATTCGGTAGTCAGGAGGATTTTTTCTGCAATCAAGGTAGAAGTAGTTTAGCGATTAAGCAACCTATGATAAGACATAAACAAACCGAAAAGATTGACACGTACCTATGTAGCTCGCTAGTCTCAGTCGTTTTAATACTTATGTGATCCTAGTCGCTCTTTCGAATGACCTGTGATAACCTAGCCGAAGAAGCCGCTCCTCTTTGGGTTAAATGAGTTATGTCAGCGTACCACAGGGTGGAAAATTAAGTACGGTAGACATGAGCGTCTAAACCGTAATAGTAATCACTTGACCTTTGGGGCCGAAAGGAGACGTCGAAGGTGAGTGTGTGTGTGTATGCTCCCAAAAGGTTGGATACCATAAAAAGAAAGTCGTTAAATGCCTCCAGAATCCATATCATCAAGAGAGTCAAACATCATTCGTTAATAATGAAGGTTCGACATTTTAAAAGATCGGAAGGATCGTACTGCACGTTCCCTGCAACTCTGAATGCTGACGTTTACATGTTCTAGATTGTATCCGTCGAGAAGCTATGGTGCATCGAGTCTTAAAATCACGATGTCGCGAGGCACGACTGTCTTATTCAAATGCTCTATTTTTCTCCTTCATTTCTCTATAAATCCTAGGAGTTCTGTGTGGAATTCTACGCATAGGCCGAGCTTATATTCTCCGGAATTATGGTCTGGTGGGTTTATCTTGGTGGAGTCCCGCGTAGTAGTTCTTTATCACCTACAGACATCCGAGTCCCTATGTTGTTGCATTATGGGATCCCCTTCAAATAGGGGATGGGGTCTGTGAGGCAGCCAGAGTGCCAGGTCTGATCCCCAGCGTGCAAGAGACTCTTTCGTATTAGCTTCCCGTGTCCTTGAAACTCCAATAGGAGGTACATGATTTTGCTTAGAGATGGTGTCGGCATTCCCAGTGGAGACTAGGGTGGAAGAAGGTATGTCTAAGAGAGGTATGATGGGAAACATGCCTTCTCAGGAGCGGAAACCACGAAGAAGAGGAAGGCCTAGGAAAGATACGGGAAAAGGAGAGGAGGACCACCTCTCGACTGAGCTGAGTGTACGTCTGGCCCCTGAGGGATCTATGATTCTTACCAACTAGTCAGATTTGGTTGGGACTACCAGTAGAGAAATCCAGAGATGAAAGGAAAGGGAAAAAACACTGAGTATTCCCTTCGAGAGTCCCGCTCAATGGTTAGAGCGGGCCCAACTTGCAATAGCTGAACTCTACCAAGAGAATAGAGAGTTACAAAGCTAATTGGCGGCCAAGAACCTAGAGGTATCGGTGTTGCAGGGTCGTGAAGGTAGCACAGTTTGGCTCCAGAGGTAGCTTCAATGAAGCAGACCCCTGACCCTCGGTCCAAGATCCGCACAAGATCGATCTTTTTCGAATCTGCAGAATTGAAATAGTTCTTTCGGGCCCTCACTGGAACCCCATGAATTCGATCCACAGGTCCTTCACGAAAACCCCACCTGCACAACGTGTACTAGGCATGAGTCTTCACCTCCACATGACCAGCAAATATGACCTCTGACCAAGCCAAGAGATGCTTTTCGCATTTCACAACTCAACGATGCAAGAGAGTTGAGTATTTTGACTCTTCAAAACCCAAAACTTGAAATCTCTCCCTTAGATGAGATCGACGACTATGAGCCTCCCTCGATCCAATGGTCTTGGCTATATCGGGATTTCGGTAACCGAGAGTTTGAAATGTAGCGACCCCAACCACTGGTCACTCCATTCCCTGAACTCCGAAATTTCTCCTTTGGAAAGATCGATGGTTGTGGGCCTACCTCGATCCAATGGTTTACGCTCTTTCGAGATTTTCTTCGAACCTTGACCACTCCT
Source organism: Picea engelmannii (assembly GCA_009831015.1). Taxonomy (NCBI): domain Eukaryota; kingdom Viridiplantae; phylum Streptophyta; class Pinopsida; order Pinales; family Pinaceae; genus Picea; species Picea engelmannii. Next base: position 225,526 of record ML785478.1, read on the forward strand.
TTAACTTCCACCCACGTACCCTCTGACTGATACTTGGGACCCACCTTTAGGCGTTTCTCTCTTTATGATTTCGGGAGTTGTGTTGACCATGCAACTCTACCTCTTGAGTCCCGAAACCCTGAAACCCAATTGGGGCCCAACGGCTATTGTCCCTCAACCTTTCGGGAATTTTTCCTTTCACTCTTTGAGATTTCGCGACTCGCGAAAATCCATAGCAGAGAGTTTCCTTACCTTTCGAAACTCCGATTCCTGAATTCTCGAAGCCTCACCTCCCACGTAATCTATGACTGAGATCTTCCTTGATCCGATGGCTCTGGATCTTTTGGGATTTCTTGAACCGGGAGTTTGAAACTCTCGATTCCTAAATCACAGCCTCCTCTACTTCTCGGACCCCGAAATACCGAAATGAGCTCAACGATGATTATCCCCCGACCAAATCTCGGTCCATGTGACTACTTCCTCCATGACCACATCCCTACTCTAAAGACACGTCTTATTTCACGACTTCGGGGTTTTCAACGCAAAGTGCCCCAGCTCCTTGTCATCGAAATTGCCAAAATGCCGAACCCCGAAATGCTGAAAGGCCGAAATTCCACTCCAAAGTGGAATCAACGGCTCCTATTGCTTCTCATCCAATGGTCGATACTCCTCCTGAGCTATTGAACTCTAAAATACACTCAACCTTAACCTTCTCATCGATCGGCGAGATCCAGTGGTCCATGGGATTTTGACACTTCTTCCACGAAGAAATTTCACCATTCGTTCACTCTTCTTCAAGGATCTCTGGCCAAAATGACTTGGCGTAATTCCACCTGAACTTGACTTCTGCGAGATGATTTCAATATCCGCCTCCCTTTGAACATTTCAAAGGTGCTATCCCTCCTGATCTCTGACTTGCAAACTCAAGCCCCCAAAGGGAATCCTGCTCACACTCCTTGCGGAAATTTTCAAATAACCTCTGGTTATTTGAGTCTTCGGCCCTGTGCACTCTTGCAACAGTAATCCTTCAACCTTCACCTTATTTGATAAGTTCTAAGGCTTAAACCAATCTGCACACACCTTTCACGACTCTATGCCTCACCTGCACTTCTGTTGGTTATGAGAACAATGATATCTCTCATGAGCTTTCTGAGATAAAACTCAAATCCTCGTCAACACACACCTTGCGGACGCTCATTGCACTCTTTGCTGGAATTCTCAGGAAGAGAAACAATTGAAACTCATTCTTCTCCTCTCTCAGACTTCATATACTCAACATGAAATCATACACCCGACAAAACATTGAAACAAATGCATAACAGAGAAAATAAAACAACTGTAAACATACCATTTAACAAATGCAAATAGTAAGCATCATAACACCCTGAAGATTGAGTCAAATATTTATATATTAACTCAAGTGCTCCTGTACATGGGTTCTCCTCTACAGTTCTCTGCTACAACTCTACATCTTATGAAATCTGAATCATCATAATGTTCCTGTTACAATGATACAAGGGTGAGGGTGTCTATATCCATTTTCCCTCCTGTGCTTCTAAACTGTCTAAGCTATTAAATCAAATCTACCTACTTTCATTAAACAGACTTAAATGCCTATTACATTCGGCAGATGAGAGAAATCACTCAAGATCTATTCACAACTCTAAGATGTAAATGTAAGTACGCTTCCCCTAGCTATTACATTAATATCTGCTCATTAATTTTTCAAAACATTTCAAAATGTGCGCTGGTGCTTTTCCAGCTGTCTTCCGCCTTTATGCTTGCTTGGCTAGCTGCATATGATGCTCCTGCATCATACTCCCTTGCTTGAAAATTTTCATGAACTCCTGTTCATGATCTCTTGCATGGTCTGTCCATGCCTATGAATTGCTGTTCCATCTTCCCAACTAGCATCCTCAACTGGATGTCCTTTCCACTTGACCAAGCATTCAAAATACTCTTTCCTCCTGGTCTTTTTGCTAATCCTTTTGTCAATTATGCCTTCCATCTGTGGATTTTTAGCTACAGGCTTTTGTTTTGTCCATTGAACCTCTTTCTATTCCTCCTCCGCCCTTGCTTCTTCATCTTTGTAAGGGTACAAGTCCAAAACATTGAATATCGGTGAGATTCCGACCCCATCGGGTAATTCAATCTCATATGCGTTTGCCCCAAATTTCCTTATGACCTTGCAAGGTCCAATCTTTTTCATCTTTAGCTTATTATACGTTTCCTTCCTCATATGCACAAGAATCAGATCACCAACTTCAAATTGAAGTTCTCACTTCTGTTGATCTGCTCTCCGCTTGTATTCTTGACTTGAACTCTGCAATCACTCCTTAACTCAGCTGCGAAGCTCCTTCATTCCTTCTGCAAAGTCATCTGCACTAGCACTCTTGAATTCATTTGTTCCAAATATTTCAATTCAGAAACTCCCCTTGGTTGCATTCCATATACAATCTGGAATGGACTCTGCCCTGTGCTTCTATTGAGTGAATCATTGTAATCGAATTTTGCCTGTGGCAGAATGTGATCCCATTGACTGTGGTGTTCAGTCACTAATCTTCTTAACAAATCTCCCAAGCTATTGTTCACGACTTCTGTCTGTCAATCCGTTTGAGGATGATATGCTGAGATAAAAGACAAACTTGTCCCCAACTTCTTCCATAAGGTCCTCCAGAAATTCCCTACGAACTTGGTATCTCGATCAGACACAATACTATTTGGCAAACCATGAAGTCTGATGACTTCCTTGAAAAACAGGTTCACAATATGAGTTGTGTCACTGGTTTTCTGGCATGGTATGAAATGTGCCATTTTTGAAAATCTGTCGACTACCACAAAGATTGAATCATATCCTCTCTGTGTCCTTGGCAGTCCTAATACAAAATCCATGCTCATTGCGTCCCACGACCTTTTAGGTATGGGTAATGGTTGGTATAACCCTGTGTTCTACCTTTTTCCTTTTGTGTGTTGACAAATTCTGCACCTGTCCACAAATTTCTTGACATCTGTCCTCATCCTTGGCCAAAAATATGAGCCATTCAACTTTGAGAACGTCTTGTCATGACCGAAATGTCCAGCCAATCCTCCATTGTGTTTTTCTTTCAACAAATCCCCCCTCATGGAGCATTTTGGGATACATAGCTGATTTCCTGTGAACAATAATCCATCCTAGATCATGTATTCAGTCCATTGGCTCCTATCCCTGAGAGATGGATTCTCAGATGCCTCATATGCCTCCTTGAAGTATGGATCATCCCTATACATTTCTTTAAGGTTATCAAAACCCAAAGTCTTGACTCTGAATTCCTGCATAAGCAAACATTTCCTCCTCAAAGAATCAACAACTTTGTTAGCAGTCCCAGAAATATGCTTAGTCACAAAAGTAAAATTCTGCATGAATTCAACCCATTTAGCATGTTTTTGGTTCAATTTCTCCTGTCGAGTCATGAATTGTAAAGCGTGATTATCGCTGTACAAAACAAACTCCTTGGGAACAAAATAGTGTCTCCATTTCTTCAGTGCTTGTATGACTGCATAGAATTCTTTGTCATATGTGGAGTACTTTGTTGATTAAGGTTGGTTGTCATTGATGTCAACCCTTGAAGAAAGACCCATAGCACAAAAGTTTGGGTAATGAACCCAATATTGTTTGATGTAAATTTGACTCATTATTCTTTTTTCACTGTTGATAAGAAGTAAATATGGATGAACTCCAAAGTGGTCCCCTTGTGGTGAAAGCCCTCACGGGAAGATGCTTTGTGGAGTAAGAGAACCCATGCTTAATTATGGAATAATGAGATGAAGGAAAGTGATTTTGTTAGGGAAAATATCCTAGATGGATAGTGATTGTCATTTCATTTCTGGTGGTATGTGGGACGTCACATAATTCCTTACGGTTAGAGAGTTATGGCCATGAGAAGTTGGAGACCCTAGGTTTGGGTAATGGACCCAAGTTTG
>ML785478.1:237710-258933 GCA_009831015.1 Picea engelmannii
AATTGGTTGCTCAATGATCTTCTTCTTCAGCAGGTTGAATCTCTTCTCTACTTCCTCTGTCCAGTGAAAAGATTTATGTCTTTTCTTCACCATATCCATCATCGGTGTGCTAATTCTTCTGAAGTTTCAGAGGAATTTCCTGTAGAAGATATCCAAACCATGGAAGCTTCGAACTTCAAACATGCTCTTCGGCGATGGCCAATTCTTAATCGCCTTTATCTTTTCAGATCCATTTTTAATTCATTTTCAGAGATAACAAAACCCAAATAAATGAGTTCTGTCCTCATAAATGATGATTTCTTCATATTAATCAACAATATCTCTTGCTGTAATCTCCTCATTACTGCAACTAGATGCTTTAAGTGTTCTACTTTTGTCTTGCTGAAAATTAATATATCGTCAAGATACACAATGAGGAATTTCCCTATGAAATCCTTCAAGACTTCATTCATCAACCTCATGAAAGTACTAGGCACATTTGTTAAGCCAAATGGCATGACAAACCATTCATACAACCCCTCATTCATATTGAATGTTGTCTTCCATTCATCACCTTCTCTCATTCGAATTTGATGATACCCTCTTTTCAAATCAATCTTTGAAAAAAACTTTGCTCCACTCAAGCAATCCACCAAGTCGTCCATCCTTGGCAATGGAAATCTATATCTGATGGTAATATTATTGATTTCCCTTGAGTCTGTACACATTCTCCAGCCTCCAACTTTCTTTGGGATGAGCACTGTTAGAACAACGCATGGAATCAAGCTCTCCCAAATCAATCCTTTGTCCATTAAGTCTTGGAACTGTCTCTTAACTTCTTCATTTTCCTGCGGTGTCAACGAATACGCGACTTTGTTCAACAAACTGGCTCCAGGTATAAGATCAATATGATGGCTTATACTCCTGATAGGTGGCAACAAACAAGGTAGTTCGTCCACCACTATATCAACAAACTCTCCTAGCAACTCTTGGATTTCTTCTGGTAAATCATCTATTCTCGTACTGGTCAAAACAATTTTGGGCTTCTTGACCACAATAAATTGTGTGTCTTCCTTATTCTTAACCTCATTAAGAAGTTCCTTCCAACTCATGAGAAGTATAGTGTTTCTCATCTATGTTTTCAATTCTTTATCCTTAATCGACAGCAACATGTGAGTCCTACCATTTTTTTCTAGGGTGTATGTGTTCTTTCTCCCATCATGGACTACGTTTTTTTCATATTTCCATGGTCTACCTAGCAATAGATGACAAACATCCATGGGAATGAAATCACATAATATTTCATCTTTATATCCTCCTATTTTAAATTCAAATAAACACTGTTTAGTGACATTTACCTGATGTCCTTTTTGTATCCACAAAACTTTGTATGGGCTTGGATGTACAACAGTCTCCAACTCCATATTTTCTACCATATCTGTAGATACGAGATTGTCTGTGCTACCACTATCCACTATGAGATTGCATACCCTATCCTTAGTTTTGAAAGCAGTCCGAAACAAACTATTTCTTTGGGCTGAGTTCTTTGCCTCCTTCTCCGGCTTTAAGAGAACTTTCCTCATCATCAAAGAGCTTCCACCCTCAGCGTCTTCTGCCTCAACATTCCATCCTTGAGATTTGGCAATGTGAGTTTCACCACCATATTTCTTCTTATCTGGGCACTCATAGGATTTATGTCCAATTTTTCCACAGATGAAGCATTTCACTTCACCTCCTCTACCTCTTCCTCTTCCTCTGGTTCAAGGAAAAGTATTTCTATCAGCATACTTCCTTCCTTGTGAGCTTCCTCCTCTCTCAGATTGAGGTTTCTTCTCCTCTTCTTTAGGTTTTTGAGTTCTGTCTTGGGAAATTGTTTTGCCTCTGGCTTGACTTCTACCTCAACCTCTTTGACCTTGCTTCCGGCTCAACTTATCTTCAGCTTTTAGATATATCTGATAAGCATATTCCACATTTCGAATGGTCATCATGCCCATCTCATATTGAATGTCATATCGCAGATCATTCATGTACCTGAAAAGTTTTTCATCATCGCTTTCCCGATGACTTGCTCTGATGTTTATCCTATAGAATTCTTTAGTGTATTCCTTCACTGACATCATCTTCTGTCTCAAATTCTGCATCCTTCGAAACATAGTGATTTGATAATCCCTGGGTATAAATTTGGCTTTCATCTTTGCAACCATTCTATCCCAGCTCTTGATTTTCTGCTTGCCCTTGCAGCGTCTGTCAGCCTGCAGTTCATCCCACCACAGTGCTGCATGCCCTTTAAGTCTAGTAATGACACGTTTTAATTTCTTATCTTCCTCGACATCCTTATAGTCGAAGTATTTTTCTAGATCTCTAATCCAGTCTAGAAGTTATTCAACATCTAATTTTCTCTCATACATGGGAATGTCCATTTTTTCCCTAGCACCTATCCTTGCAACAACCCTGGATAGGCGTTCTTCTGTAGCATCTTTGACTACAACTTCTTCTCCTTCATTTCCAGCTTCATTTTAACTTTCAGCTTCACTGATATGCCCAGCGTCAACTGTGCACCTTTGTACTGTCTCCATAGAATCAAGTCTGGCATGTAACTCCCGCATTTCTCTTTCCACTATTGGATCAAGCATTTGCCTATCTCTTCTTCTCGGTGGCATGGATGAAAATTTTTCCTCTTTTCTCTCTATTACAGAAAGCAAAGAATTTGTTTTGTGCTCTGATACCACAATTGACTCAGACCCCTGACCCTCGGGCCAAGATCTGCACAGGATCGATCTTCTTCAAATCCACAGAACTGAAATAGTTCTTTCGGGCCCTCACTGAAACCCCACGAATCCGATCCAAAGGTCCTTCACGAAAACCCCACCTACACAATGTGCACTAAGAATGAGTCTTCACCTCCACACGACCACTAGATATGACCTCAGGACAAGCCAAGAGACGCTTTTCTCATTTCGTGACTCCACGATGCAAGAGAGTCGAGTCTTTTGACTCTTCAAACCCCGAAACCCAAAATCGCTTCCTTAGATGAGATCGATGGCTATGAGCCTCCCTCGATCCAATGGTCCTGGTTGTATCGAGATTTCGGTAACTGAGAGTTTGAAATGTAGCGACCCCAACCACTGGTCACTCCATTTCCCGAACTCCAAAATTTCTCCTTTGGCGAGATTGATGGTTGTGGTCCTGCCTTGATCTAATGTCTTACGTTCTTTCGGGATTTTCTCCGAACCTTGACCACTCCTTTGACTTCCACCACACGTACCCTCTGACTGATACTTGGGACCCACCTTTCAGCGTTTCTATCTTCGTGATTTCGAGAATTATGTTGACCATGCAACTCTACCTCTTGAGTCCTGAAACCTCAAAACTCGATTGGGACCCAACGGCTATTGTCCCTCAACCTTTTGGGAATTTTTCCTTTCACTCTTCGGGATTTTGCGATTCATGAAAATACACAGCAGAGAGTTTCCTTACCTTTCGAAACTCTGATTACCTAATTCCTGAATCCTCACCTCCTACGTGATCTATGGTTGAGATCTTCCTCGATCCAACGGATTTGGATCTTTCAAGATTTCGCGAACCAGGAGTTTGAAACTCTCGCTTCCAAAATCACAACCTCGTCTACTTCCCGAGCCCCAAAATGTCGAAATGCCGAAATGGACTCAACGACGATTAGCCCCTGACCAAATCTCGGTCCATGTGACTGATTCCTCTGTGACCACAGACCTACTCCAAAGACACGTCGTGTTTCACAACTTTGGGGTTTTCAACGCAAAGTGCCCCAGCTCCTTGTCATCGAAATTATCGAAATGCTGAACCCTGAAATGCCGAAATGCCAAAATTCCACTCTAAAGGGGAATCAATGGCTCCTGTTTCTTCTCATCCAATGGTCGCTACTCCTTCTGCAATCCTGAATGCTAAAATACACTCAGACTTAACCTTCTCATAGATCTGTGAGATCCAACGGTCCACGGGATTTCAACACTTCTTCCACGAAGAAATTTCACCGTTTGTTCACTCTTCTTCAAGGATCTCTGGCCAAAATGACTTGGCATCCTTCCACCTGAACTTGACTTCTGTGAGATGATTTCAATCTCCACCTCCCTTTGAACACTTCAAAGGTGCTATCCCTCCCGATCTCTCACTTGCAAACTCAAGCCCCCAAAAGGAATCCTGCTCGCACTCCTTGCGGAAATTTTCAAATAACCTCTGGTTATTTGAGTCTTCTACCCTGTGCACTCTTGCAACAGTAGTCATTCAACCTTCACCTTAGTTTATAAGTTCTAAGGATTCAACCAGCCTACACACACCTTGCACGAATTTGTGCCTCACCTGCACTTTTGCTGGTTATGAGAACAACGATATCTCTCTTGAGCTTTCTGAGATAAAACTCAGATCCTCGTCAATGCAAACCTTGCGGACATTCACTGCACTCTTTCCAGGAATTCTCAGGAAGAAAAAAAATTGAAAATCATTCTTCTCCTCTCTCAGACTTCATACACTCAACATGAAATCATACACCCGAAAAACATTGAAACAAATGCATAATAGAGAAAATAAAACAACTGTAAACATACCATTTAACAAATGTAAACAGTAAGCATCATAACACCCTGAAAATTGAGTCAAAGATTTATATATTAACTCAAGTTATCCTATACATGGGTTCTCCTCTACAGTTCTCTGCTACAACTCTACATCTTATGAAATCTGAATCATCATAATGTTCCTATTACAATGATATAAGGGTGAGGGTGTCTATATCCATTTTCCCTCCTACGCTTCTAAAATGTCTAATCTATTAAATCAAATCTACCTACTTTCATTAAACAGACTTAAATACCTATTACATTCGACAGATGAGAGAAATTGCTCAATATCTATTCACAACTCCAAGATATAAATGTAAGTACGCTTCCCCTAGCTATTACATTAATATCCGCTCATTAATGTTTCAAAACATTTCAAAATGTGCACTGGTGCTTTTCCAGCTGTCTTTCGCCTTTATGCTTGCTTGGCTAGTTGCATACGATGCTCTTACATCATTCGAGAAGTGCAAGATAAAATTGTGCAATTATGCAAGGTGCAGAGGATGACAACAGAAGAGGAGAGGGAGATATTACAAGGTGCGACGGATAGTCTGAGAGAGGACCAACACACATGAGATATATAGTGGGCAGGTCCTTGCCTTGCGTCCTCGAAAGTGAAGCTTGACAGTTTTTTCTCTCTTTTGTAAGGGTTTTGCATTCTTACTGCGACCATGCCATTTATCTGGGTCATCCGAGTTTTTTACTTGTATGTAAACCAAGACTGACAAGAGTTTTGATTGTATGAATAATTTGAAAGTGTTTTGAATGTATCTTGCTCCTTTTGGATGTGAATTAAACGTGTCTTCTTATTTAAATTTATTCACGCTCATAATGGGATTTTATAATTGTTATCATTGCATTTGTAAATTCGTTGATGTATTCTCCGTTAAAATTTCCGATATCAGTTGATGTTAACGTGGCATTATTAACCGGGGGTCATTAAAATATCTAAACATAAAGAGAGCACCTGACTAGCAGGTAGGAAATGTACTTGGGGACCTCATATGCATCGAAATCACATAAGGGGTTAGGTACAATGGATTTCGATGCTTGGATGGAGTTAGGAAAAGTAAAATTAATGCATGGTTTTCTTTGTGGGTTAACACGTTATAACTTTTCGTCACCGAAATTGTATCGGGGGTTGACAATGTTATTTTCCATTTGTGCGACGCCTACTGTTATATTTATCTGCCGAAGCCAAATGGATTGGTCTTTGGAAGATCCTTCCTGAGGCTTATTCATAGAAAAGAAAGGCTGTCATCGGTCGACGCTGATGGAGATCGATGCTTGGCTATTTCTAATTCTCAAGCGATTTCCTTCGCCTTTTACCCCTATCGATGCTGAACTTCCTAAGCGAGTTAGGGAAAAATTTTAGATCACCGATTCCTTGAGTAGTTGTTAAGTTTCTTTAAAATTTAAGAAGGTTCATTATTGTACATGCAAGCAAACTTTGATCGATTCAAACAAGAAACACAAAAGGTAGGCGAATGTATCAGTTTCGTAACTGAGGTGAAAACAGCCAATGTAAATGATTGAGTGGTACCCAAAAATAAAATGGTCATAGATTTTTAGGGTGTGTTGAGTGCTCAACAAATGGTGATTGAGTGGGCGAATGAAGAATCTCTGCTTCTACTTTGTTTCCCTTGAGGTATTTCTGAACCACAAGTAGATATATTTGGTATTTCTTTTATCCATATTCACTGATTTTATTATTATATGTATATATATGTTTTTATTTATTTATTGAAAGTATTTTTTTAGGGCTTGGCCATTTATTGGGAGGGAATCAGGTTCCCCTCTTAGATTCTACAGCCGGTAAGTGCCTGCCCCGATATTCTCAGCCACCTAGAAAGTTCCAAGCCACAGGTTCTAAAATTTAGAGTGTTTCCCCTTTGGTTCATTCTCTCTGTCTCATTTCAGGACTAAGTCTCCTACTTGAAAATTCTTCTCTTCAACTTTATGCTTATTGAACCATCTTTTCACTATCTGTTGGTGAGCTAATAATTTTGACTTAGCCTTTTCTCTCTCTTCTTTCAACATGAGCAGAGTGTTGATTCTTTGTTGCATGGCCGATGATGGCTCCTCGTTGGAATCTTGGGCCAATTGAAGAGATGGTAGATAGAGCCCATTTGGGAGGATGGCTTCTTGTCCGTAGACCAAAAAGTATGGGGAATTCCCTACAAATTCTTTGGGTGTGACCCTATCAGATCATAGGGCATTATGAAGTTGGTTATGATAATTCCTTTGGTTATATGTAACCTTCTTCTTTAGTATCCTTACCAGATTCTTATTAGTTGATTCCGCCACAACGTTTGCCCGAGGGTAGTAATTTGCAGAGTATTTGATTATGATTCCTTTGTCCAGAGAAAACTCTGTTAATAGGGTAGAAGAGAAGTAAGCTACATTATCAAAGAACATAATTGAGGGGACACCAAACCTTGTGATCAATTGCTGTTCTATGAATTGGATTACTACCTTCTTGTTCACATGAGTTAGAGGAATGGACTCTGCCCATTTTTTGAAATAGTCGGTGGCAGTCAAAATGTACTTGTGGAGTTTTGCAGAGCTAGGCGTAATTTCTCCTATGATATCCAACCCTCACTAATCAAAATTCCTAGAGACAGTCACAGGATGAAGTGGGACTGCTTCCCTTTTCTCCTTTCCAGAGCTTATTCGACAAGTCTTACAGTTCCTTGCATAAGTATGAGCGTCTTTGAACAAGGTGGGCTAGTAATAGTTGGCTCTCAGAATTTTATGAGCGGTGGTGTTTCCTAAAAATTGTCCTCCAGTGGGGTCTTCATGGAGTTCCTTTAACACTTTGTCAGTGTCTTCGCATTTGAGACATCTCAATAGTACCCCATCATAGTTGATCCAGAAGAGCATTGAATTTATAAGGCGATACTATGCCAATTTTAACCTCAGGGCTTTCCTTTCCCTAGGGTTGAAGTTCTCGGGACAAGTCCCATGATGTAGAAGATAAGTTAAATCCTTGTACCAGGTGCCTTGTCCTAGAGAGATGTATGCTACTTCGCCACACCATAGTGATATTTCATTTTCCCACTCAGAATCTTCAATTGCTTGATCCTGGGCTTCGACTGTGAGCTTGCACAAACCTTGTCCCTTTACTAGTTTGGTAGGTTTTATATCTAGATCAAATTCCTGGACTACTACCATCCAGTTTCATCTTCTTTCTCCCATTTCTTATTGGGTGAACAAGGATTAGACCGCTGGGTGTGGCACAATCACCTTAGTGTGATTCTTGAGGATGTAAGACTTGAAACACTTTATTGCCTTATAGACCGCGTAGGCCTGCTTGTCTATGGTAGGGTAATTTATCCCATCTCCTTCAAGATTTGTACTCATAAATGAAAGTGGGGCTTCGTTGTTGTCATCATCCTTCTGTGTCAAAACCGCAACTAGAGATTGGGCAGAGTCAAAAGTATAAAGGAAAAAGTCTCTATTGAAATCGAGACTTCGCAACACCGATGCCCGGGATATGGCAACTTTGATATTGTTGAAAGCGTCTTTTTTCTCATCATCCCACTTAAATTCGACATCCTTGGGAATCATCTTTTGTAATGGTTTGATGATTTCGGAAAAATCGGGAGTAAATTTCCTCACGAAATTGATTTTCCTGAAAAAGGACTGCATATATTTCTTGTTATGGGGTAGAGGGAGTTGACCTATGGCCTTAATCCTTTCCATGTCTATGCAAATCCATGCTTGAGATATAATATGACCTAACAACTTACCTTCCTCGACACCAAAGATAGTTTTCTTAGGGTTCAGTGATATAACGTATTTCCTTTATCTCTCAAAAATATGAGTTAAGTGTTGGATGTGCTCTTCACTATTCTTCGACTACACAGTTATGTCATCTAAATACACCATCACACACTTATTAATAAGTCCCAGAAAATCCACGTCCATGGCCCTTTGGAAGGTTTCTCCTATGTTGATTAACCCAAAAGGCATGCATTTATAAGTGAAGGTCCCCCATTTGGTTCGGAAGGTGGTTTTTAAACGGTCTTCCTGTGAAACCAACACTTGATTGTAGCCTGAGAAACCATCTAGTAGAGAGAAAATCTTCGAGCCCAACACTGTCTGCAGGAGTTGTTCCATTGGAGGGATGGGATAATTGTGTTTTTTTGAACCTATGTTGATGTTCCGAAAGTCTACGCATAGTCAGATATCTCCTAACTTTTTCCTCATCGGAACAAGATTTGCTACCTAGGCAGAATCTCTAACCTGGAAAATTATTTTCGCATCTAGAAGCTTCCTTAATTCCTGATACATGAGAGGTTCCATGGATGGATGATATTTTTGAAGCTTCTATTGGAAAGGTTTCACTTTGGGTTTTAATATGATGGTGTGTTGAATAATGCGGGTATCATACACTTTCAAATCCTTATAGGACCATGCGTAAATGTCCTGGTATTGTCTAAATAATTTGAGGTAGGATTTCCTCTCTTCCTTAGATATAGTTTTTCCGAGATTCATGTGCTTTGGGTTCTCTGGGGTTCCAAGGTTTACAGTTTCATGGAGGGGACAAGAGCTACCAGTCTTTGCGTTTTTTGGGCCTTTGAATCGTTATTTCAGATCAAATAGATTCTCTAGATTAGCTATCCCTTTCGGGATTGTGTGAGCCTTTGATTTATCCATATGCCATTCTGCTCGAGGGTCAGTTTCTATTGAGTGCTCTTGGAACTCTTCATCGTCAATAGTGAGATCTCTGAAATTGTCTTGGTTGGTTAGGAAGTTTATGATCGGTTCATATCCCTCAAATACTTTCCAATTAGAAATGTTATTAGGTACCGATGGTTTGTAGAGTAGTTCTACAGTGAATCGGGAGGCTTCATAGTCTTCTAAAGACGATAGTCCGGAAGCAGCTGTGGCTAAGGAGTCGAAATTAATATTCTTTGCTCTAGGAATCATAGTGACATTGAATGCCTCAAAGCACTCTATTAACCTATGAACCTCCTCCTGGTAGTTCTTAAGATGAGGCGAATTGCAATGTATAGTATTTCTTACTTGTCTAACAATAATCTCAGAGTCTTTGAAAACTTTCAATTCTTTGACATCTAGATCTATGGCTTTCTTTAAGCCTTGTACTAGATATTCATACTTGGCAGTGTTGTTGGTACACTTGAATTCTAGTCTACAGGACAAGAAATGACATTTACCCTTCTGATTGATGAGGATGCACCATGCTCCTGACCCTTCTTGTGATTTGGATCCATCAAAATAGAGGGTCCAAATTCGTGAACGACAATCATTCCTTTCTCTACCATCATCAATGTTTTGTTTCTCAATTTTTTCTGCCACACGTCCCAGCACGGGGTTTTGATAGAAGAGAGAATCTTCTGTCGAAATGGCGATTCCTCTTGATAATTCATCTCAGATTTTTGGGTAAGCAAAACTTTGGACAGGAGAGGAGAAAATTTCCCGAAGTGAGAATCACAGGAATAATTGCCCAATATGGGGAAATCAGTAGAGGCTGGTTCGTTTGGGGTTTCTAGATCAGTGACCGTATGCTTCAGATATCTCTCCCTATCAATTCTGATCATGTTCTTGTATCCCTTTAGCGGTAGTGAAAGGTGCACCCGGTCTGTGCTGAAATATTCGTTTATATTTTCAGACCAATCTCGGCTTGACAATAGCCTATATGCCTCAGGGATATCCACCACGATGATGTCAATCACTTGCACAAAATTAGGATGTGTCGCTATCCTGATCATCACATATTTGAGCTCTCCCATGACCTTGACTTGGGTTCTATCCAGTTGTATGACATGCTTATCACTTTTGAGAGGGAAAACACCTAATTTATTACAGATGACCAAGGGCATGACATTAGAAGACACCCTAGAATCTACCAGACAATTGTGAAGGTCTCTATTGAAGACTTCAAATGTTAAAAGGAAAGGTGATACAAAAGGCCTCTCCTTCCTACCTTCCGAGTAGGTATTTATGGTTGGCTTGCTCGCCAGATCTATTGGGGATAGATTCTTCTTGTGACCATTGTCTGTGGTCGGGTCTTCTACCAAGCTCAGAGCTTGGAACATAAAGTATTTCTGTTGAGGAATCCTACATAAGTCCATAACCGATATATTATCCTTTAGCTTCTTCAAATCTTTGACTACGTTGTAATCTAGTTTGGGAGATTCCTGGGTATGGATGCTTATAGGATTTTTACCGGGTACAAAAGGTATTTTCGGGCAATCGAGAGTTAACTTACTTTGTGAGGCTTGGGTGGCGTCGGTATCTTTCAGGCCGGGTTGACCCTTACTATGTGTCTGTATTACCGAAACTTCTATGGGTTGTTCTCGAGGCTCAAACAAATCATCCGAAGGCACGATCACATCGGGATCCCATATCAACATGGTTGTGTCTTGCGGTGGGTTGGCCTCTTCCTGACCGGAAATATTCATGGATGAACTACTTGACTGTTCAGTCAGGGAGACTTCATCCAAAAAATGATTGTCCTTTAAATTCATGGTGTGGACCCATAGAGGGAATTCTATTTCGGAGTGGTTATCCTGGTGATAAGTACAGAAAGAATCAAATGCAACATTCCCTAGGTTGATGTTTAAGTTGGCTAGGGGAGGTTCAATTGCTTTAAAAGGCTGGTTTCTTTTAAAGAAAGGCTTATAGGGATTTTGGCTTTGGTTTCCCTCCTTTACGCTTCTCTTCATGTCTATGATCTCATTAGATAATTTCTTAACCATGCGTTGCAGGTCTTCTAAATCTCCATTACCCTTGTCAGGAGTTAGTTCGTCCGGTTTCCTCGACGGTCTGGTTAAAAGGAGTCCTCTCCTAGGAGGGGGTTGGGTCTCTCTTTTCATCAAAGAGGCCTGGCCTTCTTTGCATCCTTTCATATGGAATTCTATCATCTTGGCCTCTTCAAAGTTTTCCGTGAGGGTTTTCTTAGTGGCCCTTTTTTAGGAACATAGAAATAGAAGCCGGAAGCATTTTGGCATAATCCTCGATTTGCAACTCTTGAGTTGGTTTCATTGTTCGCTGGAATTTGTTTAAGATGGTCATGAATATTTGATTGAAATATTTGACCCTCTCTTTTGGTCTCATGGTGGCTGTGAACAACTCAACCATCATAGCTCCCGTGGTAGTTTCCTCCACAATGTTTTCTAAAAAGTCATTCTGGAACTTGGTCCAGCTGGTTATGGATCCTACCGACAGATTAAAATTCCACATGGAAGTTGAGTTCTTAAATGTGTAGGGAAGGAGCCTACATACTACATATTCATGTTGAACATTCATACACCTTATCGCGAGTATGAACTTCTTGATATGATCTTTAGGTAAACCTGAAGTTTGAGGATCGTACTTGGGGAGCAGTTTTTCTGGGTGTCGAGGAAGATTATGTACTCATCCCAGGATGACCAGAGCATCTCCGACCAACCAAGGTTGGTTGTATTGAAGTGGAATTTCCATTTCCTCCTCATGATCATTATTATCTTCCATATATTTGGAATCCAAGTTGAGCTCATCTTCTTCCGAACAATCACTTGGCTCGGAGATGTTGCCAGCTTGCGTTTTGGGTATTAGATCAAGAGGTTCTTGGATTTTGGTAATTGAAAAATCTATTAAGTCTTCTATGGAGTGTATGAAAAATTCATCGGGAGTGGTAGCCACTGGTCTACTTTGTTGTTTTCTTCGAGGGAGGATGGGAGTTAAGGACAACGCACCGATTTCTCGGGCGTAGGCTCTAGTGATTCTTCGAAATTGATTCACTTCCTCGTGAGGAAGGGCGTAAGGTATTTCAGGGTGAAAAGATTCTTCCTCGGGATGGGTGAGTTACCCACTTCATGGGTATTTAGTAAGTGTGGGATATCTGTTGAATGATTAGTCATGCATGTGGACTGTTACGAATCTGTAGGATGTTAGAATTACTATATAAATTATATACTCAGCCATTCATTCTCAGGCCCTCCTTCTAGCGCCAATTCTGTTGATGGGGATTAAATCCATTGACTTAATACTAGGAACCAAGACCGCCACTGAGACCTAATTAGACTCTGTAGTGCTTAATATGGAATGGTTCTCCAGATCTTGCAATCTGACCAATTTATCGATGGGATTTTTGTTTTCTTGTGAAGGCCCTTCCTTCAGTTAGGACTATTCTTCTTTGTATTTTCTCTTGAGTGGGGTTGGTATGAGAGACGCAAGCCAGTATAAACCAACTTGAATAGTAACATGATTGAGTTTTAACTACTGCGAAGAGGCTGAGCTTGGGATAACCCACTGCTCAAACATGCATACAATGATTCTATGCCAAAGGGCCTAGTACTAATACATTAACCAAATGAGCATCCAATTACTATCTAAGAAACTAACTATAAAAAAGAAAGCACATATGTAATAAGATAATGGCAAGAAAAACAATTCATCTACCATAACCATGAATCACATAATAACACAACGATTTATCTCCATAATGAAAGCAAAGAACATCAAGACATTGCACAAGATAACTTGACAACATAATTGGTTGCTCTTACTCATTACTGTATCATTCATGAAACATGATAGCAAGTAGTTCTTCTCCAAGTGCAATCACATTACATCTGATAGAAATAGTTTGTCTCTAGTCCATAAGGACTTCTAAATTCATAGCAGTCTCAAAATAATTCTCAACAACAACAAAAAAAAAGAGTTCTTACAACAACCGTCGACCTTGACTAATTGGTTGATGTCCTTATTTATAATAAAAAATTCAATCGAAATTAACGAATAAGTACAGTTTGAACCAAACAAAAATCGCCACATGGTGTGATCATCCAACAATTTCTTTAACAGTCCACCCAAGATATTTTTTAAAAAGGATGAATTCTTTCCTATTCAGACGAACTGATAAACATATCTTCACAGGTTTGAGCCCATGGGAATCTGTGCTATTCCATTGGGGCTTCATATACTCCTCTGATATCTTCTGCATGCACTCGGTACTTTACCAAACTGGCGTTTAGCTGTTGCAACATAGTTCAAGCTCTAATTGGGTTTTCCACGAATTGTTGCACTTTCCCTGGCCTTGGATCAGTTATCTTTGTGCATTCTTCGGCCCATAGAGAGTCTTGTTCGATATGCATCTTGAACGCTGCTCAAGTTGATAAATTCATTGGGGGTGTCGAACTCAAGGAGCCCAAAATCCTTCATTTCTCTGACAATTCAACTTTGGTGTTTCTTTCGAGTTCTTCGACGAGGCCATAGGATGAGCTCTGTTCGGTAGTCGGGAGGATTTTTTCTGTAATCAAGGTAGAAGTAGTTTAGAGATTAAGCAACCTATGATAATACATAAGAAAACTGAAAAGATTGATGCGTACATATGTAGCTCGCTAGTCTCAGTCGTTTTTATACTTACGTGATCAAACATCATTCGTCAATAACAGAGGTTCGACAGTTTAAAAATATCGGAAGGATCGTACCACACATTCCCTGAAACTCTGACCGACGATGTTTACATGTTCTGGATTGCATCCGTCGAGTAGCTGTGGCGCATCGAGTCTTAAAAAAATCATGCCGCGAGGCTCGAGTGTCTTATTGGCACACTTTGTTTTTATCCTTCGTTTTTGTATAAATCCCATGAGTTTTGTGGGAAATTCTACGCATATGCTGAGATTATATTGTCTGGGATTCTTCTTTGGCGAGTTTGTCTTGGCGGAATCCCGTGTAGTATTCCTTTATCACCTGTAGATGCCTGAGTCCCTACGATGTTGCATTATGGGATCCCCTTCAAACATGGGATGGGGTATGCGAGGCAGCCAGAGTGCCAGGTCCGAGCCCCAACGTGCCTGTGACTCTTTCTTATTAGCTTCCCGTGTCTTTGAAATGCCAACAAGAGGTACAGGCTCTTTCTTGGAGATGGTGTTGATGTTCCTAGCAGAGATTGGGGTGGAAAAAGGTATGTCTAAGAGAGGTATGCTGGGAAACGTGCTTTCTCAGGAGTGGAAACCACATAGAAGAGGAAGGCCTAGGAATGATACGAGAAAAGGAGAGGAGGACTGCCTCTTGGCCTAGATAAGTGTACGTCGAGCCCCTAAGGGGCTTGTGATGCTTATCAACTAGTAGGAGCCGGTTGGGACTACCGATAGAGGAAGCAGAAGACGAAAGGAAAAGAAAAAAGCACAGGGTCTTCCCATCAAGAGTCCCGCTCAACAATTAGAGCGGGCCCAACTTGCAATAGTTGAACTCTACTAAGAGAATAGAGAGTTATGAAGCCAATTGGCAGTGAATAACTGAGAGGTATCGGTGTCACAGGGTCAGGAAGGTAGCACAATTTGGCTCCAGAGGTGGCTTTGAGAAGTGAAAGATACAATTGTGCAATTACGCGAGGCGTAGAGGATGACAACAAAAGAGGAGAGGGAGATATTACAAAGTGTGAAGGACAGTCTGAGAGAGGACAAATGAAAAGGAGATATATAGTGGGCGTGTCCTTGCCTTGCATCCTCGGAAGTGACGCTTGACAGTTTTTTCTCTCTTTTGTAAGGGTTTTTCATTCTTACTGCGACATGTTCGGTTAACCGGGTCGTCGGGGTTGTCTACTTGTATGTAAACCAAGAATGACATGATTTTTGATTGTATGAATAATTTTAAAGTGTTTTGAATGTATCAGGCTCCTTTCGGATGTGAATTAAACATGTCTTCTTATTTAAATTTCTTCGTGCTCATCATGGGATTTTATAGTTGTTATCATTGAATTTGTAAGTTCGTTGATGTATTCTCTGTTAAAATTTCCGATATCAGTTGATGTTAACGTGGCATTATTAATTGGGGGTCATTAAAATATTTAAACATAAAGAGAGCACCCGACTAGTGGGTAGGAAATGAACATGGGGACCTGATACGTGCCGAAATCACATAATGGGATAGATACAATGGTTGCCAATGCTTAGATGGCATTGAGAAAAGTAAAATTAATGCATGGTTTTCTTTGCGGGTTAACTCGTTGTAACTTTTCGATGCCGAAATTATATCGGGGGTCGAAAATGTCACTTTCCATTTGCGCGACGCCTATTGTTATATTTATCTGCCGAAGCCGAATGGATCGGTCTTCCGCAAGATCCTTCCCGAGGCTTATTCATAGAAAAGAAAGGCTGTCATCCTCCGACGTCGATGGAGATCATCGCTTAGCTATTTTGAATTCTCAAGCGATTTCCTTCACCTTTTACCCCTGCCGATGTCGAACTTCCTAAGAGAGTCAGGGAAATTTTTTAGATCGTCGATTCCTTGAGTAGTTGTTAAGTTTATTTAAGAGTTAAGAAGGTTCCTTGTTGTATGTTCAAGCAAACTTTGATCGTTTCAAACATGAAACACAAAAGGTAGGCGAATGTATCAGTTTCGTAACTGAGGTAAAAATAGACAATGAAAACGATCGAGTGGTACCCAAAAAGAAAATGGTCATAGATTTTTAGGGTGTGTTGAGTTCTTAACAAATGGTGATTGAATGGGCGAATGTAGAATCTATGCTTCTACTTCATTTCCCTCGAGGTATTACCAAACCACAAGTATATATCTCTAGTATTTATTTTATCCGTATTAATTGATTTTATTATATATATATATATATATTGAAAGTATTGTTTTAGGGCTTAGCAATTTACTGGGAGGGCATCAGGTTCCCCTCTCAGATTCTATAGCCGGTAAGTGCCTACCCCAATTTTCTCAGCCACCTGGAAAGGTCCAAGCCACAGGTTCCGAAATTTAGAGTGTTTCCCCTTTGGTTCATTCGCTCTGTCCCATTTTAGAACCAGGTCTCCTACATGAAAATTCTTCTCTTTAGCTTTATGCTTATTGAACCATATTTTCACTATCTATTGGTGAGCTAAGAATTTTGACTTAGCCTTTTCTCTCTCTTCTTCCAGCATGAGCAGAGTGTTGATTCTTTGTTGCATGGCCAATGATGGCTCCTCGTTGGAATCTTGGGCCAATTGAAGAGATGGTAGATAGAGCCCATTTGGGAGGATGGTTTCTTGTCCGTAGACCAGAAAGTATGGGGAATTTCCTACAACTTCTTTGGGTGTGACCCTATCGGCCCATAGGGCATTATGAAGTTGGTTATGCCAATTCCTTTGGTTATCTGTAACCGTCTTCTTTAGTATCCTTACTAGATTCTTATTAGTTGATTCTACCACACAGTTTCCCTGAGGGTAGTAATTTGTAGATTACTTTATTATGATTCCTTTGTCCAGAGAAAACTCTATTAATAGGGTAGAAGAGAAGTAAGCTGCATTATCAAAGACCAGAATAGAGGGGACACCAAACCTTGTGATCACCTGCTATTCTATAAATTGGATTACTACCTTCTCATTCACATGAGTCAGAGGAATGGTGTTAGAATAGGGGCAGACCCAGGGTTCAACGCTACAAGAGCGCACCAACAAAACCATAACTACCGACCCTTTCGACAACCCCTAGAAAGCAGATGAAATCTCATGCGAGGTAGAGGCAGGGGTGGTTACAAGACTCAAGTGTCTACAACCTTATTTGGGACACATATCTGTGATTATATCGCTTACAAAGCACTTATCATCGATCATTTATCAATATTCAACCATTATTATACTTCACAGATAGCACAAAGTATTGCAGCATTCACTTAGATCTAAGGCATCTTATTACTTAGCAACAGTAAAGCAAATAAGATCTAGTAGATCATCACTAAGAATCTTCATACATATCATATCTACTATTCATACACATCTAATAAGAACAAAGCATAAATAGATCTATAGTATATCAAAGCACTTAGTAAAAGTAGAGATAAGCACATCAAGTCAAGGCACGAAGCATAACACACAGATTTATGTGGTGCACCCCCACCCTGGGGCTATGTCCACCAACTCTTCTTCTTTATTATCATCGGCCAATCGGTTACAAGCACAGAGCCATGAAACCCTACTGCGCATAGGAAAAAAGATCTGCACAACTAGCTAGATCCTTCTTCCTTGCGTTATAGAACAAAGCCTTCTACAACTTCTTACAATAACTTGCACTCAGCTTCTGCAAGTCTCATATAGGCACTAAGCTCTTACAGATCTCACTTACACTTAGAATGCATCACGTTGACATACTATTCGAGTCTCCTCTTACATTGCCTATCCTTCTATTTATACATAGAAAATGGGCCTATACGTGGGTGAACCCACGGGCCAACTTTTATAACCCTAAATTGCACCACACATGCTTACCTGGCATCAGGCCAACTCATATCCCTTCATTGCCAAACCATCTGCTGAAAAACCTCTTTGAAAATCCTCTTGGGTGAAGGTACACGCGCCCTAACCCACTACTGCATGCGGGTGAATGCTGGCAGGCCTACTACAACCCACGTTTACCTAACAAAGCACAAAAATAGGAAAGTTGCCGATGGGACAAAAAGCTATGGGTCAGTTAACTGAAACTCCCGGCCATGCATGGCCGAGAGTTCGTCCAAAAACCTAGCTCATTCTAGCCTATAAAAGAAGGGGTAGGGGTACCATTTGAAAGGAGGAAAATTATAGCGAATAAAATCTGCCCATTTTCCGAATCCATTTGTCCAAACCCTTTAGCCTTTCCTCAAGCCTAAGGACAATTAACGCAAAGCAGTTGGAGGACAAAGAAGAGGAGGAGCCCAGGATCAGGATCAAGGAGCGGTGGCCGGTCTCGACTTTGATTGTAAGTTGATTCATTTTGAAAATAATAAAAGAATACTTTTCTCGTCCCAATGCATGAGTTATCTATGATTTGTGTAATTTATGCTTAATTTCTAACCCCCAAGTAGAAAAGTAGCATGCATGCGTAGTGGTTTGTCTTGATTGCAGGTTGACTTTGGAAGGAGCAGCGCAAGTAAGCGAGAAAAGCGCAACGGAGTATCTACACCAAACATCAGTAAACAGGTTAGTAGTTCCTTTCCATGCATGTATCGTGAAAGAGGGGTTTGAGTTTTGGGTGGTAGGTTAAAAAGTCATTTCTTTACAGTCAAAATCTGCATGCAAGTTTGACCCTAGTTTGCTAGTCCGTAGGGTATATTTCCCGACAACAGAATTGGCCACCGTACTGGGGATATACTCTTTAGGGTTTCCAAATTTAGTTGAGGTTTTTGGGTAGTTTAAAGGATTAAATTTCTTGTTTCTTTGTTTGTCTGTTTTCTGTTAGGTCAGAGCTAGTAGGGAACCTGGTTCTTTATACCAGTTTTTCCTTGACTGTTGCTTGACGGTAATTATCGAGACACAGAGAGATACACGTGGCCTGTAGAAGGCCTGCACGCATGTACCCGTGCCCTAATCTCTTACAACACACATGTGAACACTAGCTGTAGAGGTTTCAGTAGCGTGTAGGAGTCAGAGAGCTTGAGAGGTAGTCCTCCTCTTCCCTGTCAGAATTATACATTCTCAGGGGGCTTTTTGGATCCTGTCTGAGTCTTGCTGGTTCACAGTCTTGTCCCAGTTTGCTTTATTGCATTTTGTTATTCTTTGCAATTATTTTTCTTTTCTATTAAGAAGAAGCATCCAAGCCTTTAAGAGACCCTGGTTATCAATACTAGAGGCCTCTTCCTGGTTTGGACTGCTTGTGTTTATTTTTGTCTTAGGTTTTATACATACACGCGGCCTGTGCAAGTGCAGCCCGTGGGTACACGCACTCTGTTGTAGGTCAGCACGCGTTCGCATGCGTGCGTGACAGGCTGTTTTTCAATCAGGGTGGGGTAGTCATACCCTCCTTTGGTGAAAAGTGTTACTTTTAGGTGGTTGAGTCTAGGGTTTCACAGTCAGTATGTTAGGGCCTCTTACCCTTAGCCTGTTTTTTCTTAGTTGATAGTTGATAGAAAAGATAAAAAATAAAAGTTCTATTTGATGGTTTTTAGACAAGCGTAAGAGTCGGTGCTTTCTTGATTGCCATCGTGTGTCTTTGCTCTGATTCTTTGCGATCTGCGCTTTAAGCCAGAATTTTGTTTTCTTGGTTTTGTGCTTGTCGACATTTTCCCTTTGTTGCTTCATTTAGCACTTAAATAAATAAATATATATATATATCTCTTTCTTGTTTTCTTCTTTGTTTGAAAATTGTGTTTCTGCATCAATAGCTAGGAAGAAGTCTTTTTTGTTCATAAGTTTTTGCAGTGCATTTAGAGCATAAGTAGCTCACAGATTGAGCGAAATTCCTTTATGTTTGCTGCATGAAATCTTAGAAAAATTGAAAAGAAAAAGAAATATTTCTTTGTAAAAAGTTGTTGATTTTTGCATTTAGTAAAAGTATTTTGTTTCCAGCATTTTTCATTCGTTTTTGCTTTGAGTCTTTACACATCATCAATTTCACCTTCATATCCCGTGACGTAAAAAAGCCTATAAAAGCAACGCTAATTTAAAATCTATTAGACTTTTTTTGTAGGGTTCATATACTAGTTCAGGACTAGGGCCTTGGATTAGGTTGGAGAGGAAACTCTCCAAGGCCACTCAAAACCAAACATTGGAGTCTGTGATAGGGAGTGTAGAAGTCTAGTTTCGTGGAAGTTATCCAGGACCCCCCTCTAACACAGGGGATAAACATGAGGTCGCGTGAGGAAAGGTAGCGGAGATAACCCCTCCAAAGCTGGACCAAGTGTAGTGGAGAACACATATTGAGGATTAGTTTTGGGATTCCGTCGTTTTCATTTTCCACGGGGCTTCGTGGGTCTCAAATCCATTCGAGGTCCTCAGTTTTCTTCTGGACCATTTGCTCTCGATACCCTTGACAGGTTTCGAGCTTGATACCTTGCTCATTGTGGTCTACCCGACTATCGACTGTACCCGCCTGGTGACTGTTCGCGTGCTGGAAAACTAGTGGCCAATCTTTTTAGGGACATACACAGGTGACTGCGAGGGTATACCACGATACCTAGGACAGACATCGGGCCACGCTTTGCAGAGTATACCTGGAGGGTGCTTTCGTTTTTGAGTTGCACTTGCACCGGTAAGTTTCTCTAGTGTTGGTTGTTGTAACTGTTCTTCCAACTAGTTTAGTGTTTTCTTGACTTATCTCTTAGGGGCTTCTTTTTTAGTGTGTGTTACTGTTTGAACATGTATAATACCTTAGCGTGTCTTGGATATTCTAACACAGTGGAGGATCCCAAGATCCACCAATTACGAAGGCTCCTGGGCCTGCCGCCGGTTATACTGGAGCCACCCCACCACCATTGAGGCGGAAGCTAGACCAACAAGGGTGTTTCGAAGCAACTGAGTTACAAACCATTGAGCCCGAAAAACTCCCATAGGAATCAACCACCAATCTTGGTTTGGTTGAAACCTCAACCACTGATACTTGGCCATCGATCATTGTACTAATCCAATTTTACGAACGCCTGTCAGTGCCTCACACAGTTATGGAACCAAATACTGTTACTTCTTTTGGGAATTCTTCGATTCCCACCACCATTGCTACCATAGGAGAAGCATCTCCTAACTTGCCATCGTCGGTCTGAACCACCATGGTCTCGGCCGCAACTACGTCGCACAGTGGACCGACCCCATCTATTGTGGCGGCCACAACTCCCTTCACACCTAGTGTGACAGGCCCTCCATTCTCATACGGTATGCCTAGTTCGGGCACAAGTCCTACACTCACTCACTCCACTTTACAGACTTTGGGTCTGGGGGCAGGGAGCTCTAACGCTCCTCTGCAAGGTC
>ML785478.1:270122-288528 GCA_009831015.1 Picea engelmannii
CGTGGCATACTGGCCAGAGTAAGCTCGTGCTGAGATTGTGTATGACCTCTCTTCGGGTGAGGGAGGTGACTGTGGTTGGGAAGAAGCAGGTTGTCAGGCCTGTGAGCAACTCTTTCCAGGTGAAAGAGTTTGCTTGGGAAGTGGTTTCTCCCACTTCCTGATCCGGCCTATTGTCGACACCCAGAGAGGGAGGTTAGCACCGATGGACTGTGCGTGTGAAGGTGTATACTCCCGGGCGAAACATGCATGTGGGGAATGAGAGTCTGGTAGCAGTGGGCGTAAGATGACATCTTTGGGAAGAATCCTTCCAGATATTTCTGTGTTGTTTTCCCTGTAACCTCAGCCTAGCCTAGGATTCCTTGCCTTGCGGTGGAGCTCAGTCCCAGCTCGGGGGTGACCCACTGTTGAGATGATGAGCAGTGCGGTCTAAGGCTGGGAGGTTCGTGGAAGGCCTGCACTTGGTTGGTGGATTTCACCACTRTTACAAGATAAGTATCTAACTATGTTCTTATCACATTTTGGCATGACTGTGTTGTGCTACATAAATTATCATGTTTTCCACTGTGTATATGAATTACTGTTAAATGCTATGGATTGTCTAATTGTAACAGTAACCATATGTTTATTCTGAGAGTTAAAATGTATCTCTTTGCTGTTACGCATGTGATTATACAATTCTATATGTTTAATGTAAAATTCCATGTACAGATTGGTTAGCGAGAGGTTTGAAAGCCTCGGTAGTGAAAAGTGACACTACAATTTGGTATCAGAGCGAAGGTTTCGACATTGAGCCTAGATGGGCCAGTGGAGCGGTCTTTGGATTGAGAATGCGAGGGGAAATTTAGTTAGGAGGACCAATTTCGGACCCTGGTTTGTTCCGGAGTGTAAAGGAGACACTTGACGAGTTTTTATTAAGAACTCAGGAAGTATAGCGGTTCTATGAAACCGCAGGCTAGTGTGGTCTATGGCCACGGGGAATCAGGTCTCTACACCAATGGTGTTAGAACCTTAGGATCTGTTCGGGAGGGAAGGCGAGCCCTCATGATCGTCAGATATGGAAAAAAAAGTACGTAGGAATTAAAATTCCTTTTGAAATACACAAGAATGTGGAAATCGGGATATGCGAAATTCCAAATTGGTTAGGAATCGTCTGAGCTGTAAGATCTCGGCTGGAAAACCTGTCAGCCGTAGGATATGTTGGGAGATGTCCGAAGGTTAAACCTCAGAGACTAGGGGTGAATGCTTCGAAAGAGATCTAGACCGTCCGAAATACGGAAGAAACGTGTCGTGAGATTTCCCATTTCGGGAAATCGAGAATCGCGATATTGGGAGTCCTGGAACAAGGGATCGAGACTTTCCATGGTGGAAACCCTGAAACGCCGAAAGGATCTGCGTTGTTGATCCGAGGAGGGGATCTGACTGTTGGATTCCATGCTTGGATTGGACGTGGACGCATGAATGCGTACCAAGTTCCACTGGGTCGAGGAGACATGCGAGAGTGGTGGGACCCGATGACATCATTAAAATTGACGTGGACCCTCCTGAACGTACCACATGCCACGGTGGTGAAGGATGACAGCTGTGCTGTGGGCCTAGAGAATAAAGTAACTCGTGATTTTAGGAACTCGCGAGATAAGGGCATGGGAGCTCGACATTGAGACTCGCAAAGTCGCGAAGTAGCGAGAACGAGAGGATAAAAGTCAACATCGCTCCTCGGGGTTTCGTGAAAAGGGAGTACCAGGGTTGGATGCCACAACTCACGAAGGTGTGAATATCTAAGGGTGCTAGCACTCAGCCCTAGGCTACGGTCATGCGTAGCAGATTCTAGCGAGGAGGGAGCCATACCCGTGTCGCATCTTGGGTATCGGCGGTTAGAGGAAATGAGTCGAGGGTCTTTGACTCACAAACTCGCGAGATTGCGAGTTGCAAAAGGGTGACTCTGGTTATGAATATATAACTGTGGGATATTTGTGGACCGAAACCCGAAGTCCCGAAATCCCGAAGTGCCAAAAATGAAGGTTTCGAAAACACGAAAATTGCAGAACCAAACGAGAGCTTAGAGAACTTAATTCAATCAAAATGTCTTCCGTTCTTGTTTGTATTGGCTTATAAATGTTACAGATTGTTCCGAAGGAGTAATGGCCTGAAAAACTTCGAATTTGATTGCACAGTGCATGTGCAGAGTTCAAGGGAGCTTAGGATTCCAGTTAACCAACGCCAAGTATGGAATGGGAAAAGGTGATGATTGCCTCCGAAACAGGAGACGAACGGGAAGGAAAGGATGCCAATATGGGAGTGGAAGGACCGAACTGCAATGGGCATGGAAAAGAGATGGGTAAGGAAGAACATATGATGCAACTCATCGAAAGATTGCAGAAAAATGCCCAGGCTCGCCTAGCTGATAGCCGAAAGCTCATGAAAATCTAGGATTGACAGGGTGAATTCAATTTAAAAATGTTGAAGAGCCTGGAAAGAATAGAAAAGAAATTGGAAAAGGGGAGTGACACAAGCAGATCAAGAAGTGTGAAAACCCCTGAGGGGAGAAGGAGATAGAGGAGTGGTAACATACATTACCGTCTCTCCCCGAAGCATTCTGGCAAGGAGACACACAGTAGTTCAAGCCCATCCCCTACCAGAAAACATCAGAAATCTGGAAGGGAGGAATTAAAAGGAGAGATGAACAAGATTAATCCTCCAACATTCGATGGAGAACATAAGAAGGAGGAAGATGCCGAGACATGGTTGCTTGGCATGAATAAATACTTGCAATTACAAAATTATTCCGTGCATGTAGAAGGAAGAATTGCAATGTACCAACTGAAAGGAAAAACATCCATGTGGTGGGATCAGTTTGTGTAGGTGCAACACATCAAAGAGAAAGAGGTCACTTGGAAGGAATTTAAGAGATATTTCGAGAAGAAATACCTGAAAAAAATATACTATGACAGAAAGATGAAGGAGTTCTTCAAACTCAAGTTGGGCAGTATGACCATTGATGAGTATGAACGAAGTTTTCTGGAACTACTGAGGTATGTTCCATTCATCAAAGACGAGGCTGTCAAAATTCAGAGGTATCTGAGTGGACAACCACCTTCCATTGGTGACAAGATTCAATATGATGATCCTAAGACCATGGAAGAAACCATAAGAAGGGAGAAATGCCTATACGAACAACAAAGAGAAAAGCCTACCTTTCAGAAGGCTTGGGATGACCAGAAGAGGTTTAACAAAGAACAGAGGCCGAAGGGAGACAAGCCTTCCTTTTTCAAAAACAGTCATCAGGAACAACCATCATTTAGAGAGCCGAGAAGGACTGAAGAGGGAGCACAAAGACAGAGAGTAACGCCCATTCAGTGTTGGGGCTGTCAAGGAAACCACAAGTACAGAGATTGTCCCCATAAAAATGGTAAGGAAAGAACTGTACATACTGTTCAACAAGATGAAACAGTGGAGGATTTGGGCAGAAGAATGCCAAGGATCTACGCAGCCCTGGACAACAACCAAGCAGAATTTTAATCGTGCATGATTGAAGTGGAAGGTATGATTAACAACCGACCCCTTGTTATTTTAATTGATTCAGGGGCTAGCCATAGTTATGTAGATCCTAGAGTGGTGGAAAGTTTGCATCTAACGAAGAGACAACATGAGAAGTCTTGGTTAGTGCAGTTGGCGACAGGGACGAAGAGGAAGGTCACTGAATTGGTTAAATCCTATTCAGTGGACATGAAAGGAGTGAGCACTAAGGATGAATTGAACATTCTACCTTTAGGCTCATATGATTGCTTATTTGGGATGGACTGGTTGGACCAACACCATGACCTTCTGGATTGCCATAACAAGAGGTTCACATATATGGACGAAGAGGGAAATTAGGTAACAATCCAAGGAATTCCTAGAGCCGTGGCTGTGAGGGAAATCTCAGCCATGCAGCTGAAGAACTGTTACTGGAAAGGCTATCAATTATTTGCATCTCGGGTGGAAGAAGCATCCCAAGATGTAGTATCGAATTTGGAAGACCATGAAGTACTCAAGGGGTTTAAGGATGTATTTCAGGAGGTGCTTGGACTACCTCCGAAGAGGGACATCGATTTTTCTATAAATCTGATGCCTGGAACAACTCCAGTTTTGAAAGCGCCTTACAGAATGAGTACGCCAGAGCTGAAAGAGTTGCAATTGCAGCTCAAAGAGCTACTAAAGAAAGGTTACATTCGTCCCAGCGTGTCACCGTGGGGAGCCCTGGTCCTATTCGTGAAGAAGAAAGATGGGACGTTGAGGCTGTGCATTGAATTTCGGCAGTTGAATAAGGTCATTGTCAAGAACAAGTATCCTCTGTCGAGGATTGATGATCTTTTCGATCAGTTGAAGGATGCAAAAATATTCTCGAAAATAGATCTCCGATCTGGATATCACCAAGTGAGAATAAAGGATGAGGACATTAGCAAGACCGCCTTCAGAACAAGGTATGGTCATTATGAGTTTACAGTTGTGCCATTTGGATTGTCCAACGCGCCTGCTGTCTTTATGTGCTTAATGAATGGAGTGTTCAGGAATTATCTGGACAAGTTTGTCATAGTCTTCTTGGACGATATCTTGGTGTATTCCAAGACAGAGGAAGAACATGAGCAACACCTAAGAATGGTGCTGCAGGTGTTGAGATAACACCAACTGTACGCAAAACTGAGCAAGTGGTCATTTTACCAAAGGCAGATCCATTACTTGGGACATATAATCTCTGAAGAAGGGATCGTTGTGGATCCTAAAAAGGTACAAGCCATTCGAGAATGGCCAGTGCCAAGGAATGTGGCATAAGTTATATCTTTTATGGGTTTGGCAAGCTACTATAGGAGGTTTATAGCCGGATTCTCAAAAATAGCTCATTCTATCACTTCCTTGAAAAGGAAGGGGAAGAAGTTCCAGTGGACTGAAGAATGTGAGAGCAACTTCCAGCGATTGAAGCATCTGCTCACTAGTGCTCCAATCCTGAGGATTGCAGATCCAAACAAGGATTACGTAGTATGCACAGATGCGTGTAAGGAGGGGCTGGGAGGAGTCCTCAACCAAGAAGGATTTGTAGTTTGCTATGAATACCGGAAGTTGAAGGAACATGAGAAGAATTATGCCACTCATTATTTAGAGCTGGAAACAATCGTCCACACCTTGAGGAAATGGAGACATTACCTCATGGGCAAGAGATTTGAGTTGAGAACAGATAATAATGGTCTGAAATATTTATTTGATCAGCCAACCTTAAATGCCAGGCAAATTAGATGGCTGGAATTTCTATGTGAATATGACTTTGATATCAAGTATATCAAAGGGAAAGAAAATAAGGTGGCTGATGCACTCAACAGAAAAGTGCACGAATTACATGCTACAGCCATTAGCATGTACCAGACTGAGATGAAAGACATAATTTTAGAAGCTGCCAATGCTGATTTGCAGTACAAAAGTCTTGTAGCAAAGCTACAACAGTGTGAGAGACCACAAACCAAGGAAAGTTACACCTTGGGAACTAATGGTTTACTTCTGTATAAAAACATAGTGTATGTACCTAATGTCTGAGAATTGAAGCAGACAATTATAAAGGAGATGCATAACGTGGCTTATGCTGGACATCCCGGATATCAGAAGACTATGGCAACAGTCAAAAGCCATTATTTTTGGCCAGGTTTGAAGAAAGAAATAGCTGAATACATCGCCAGATGTATGGAGTGCCAGAAGGTTAAGGCAGAGCATAGGCATCCAACAGGGTTGCTGCATCCTTTAACTATTCCTAAATGGAAATGGGACGTGGTAACAATGGATTTTATCACAGGATTGTCCAGAACAAGCAAGCAACATGATTCAATCATGGTGGTGGTGGACAAGCTTACTAAAGCTACCCATTTTATTCCACTGAAAACCACCCATAGAGCAACAAATGTCGCTGATATTTTCCTAAAAGAAGTCACATGCTTGCATGGAATTCCTAAGACAATTGTGTCTGATAGGGATCCGAAATTCACTTCAAATTTCTGGAAAGGACTGTTTAAAGGATTCAGAACGAATCTGAACTTTAGTACAGTGTATCATCCTGAGTCTGATGGACAGACAGAGAGAGTAAATAGAGTAATAGAAGACATGCTGAGAATGTATGTGATGGATAAACCCTTGAGGTGGGAAGACTACCTGCATTTGGTAGAATTCGCCTACAATAATGGGTATCACACATCTCTGAATATGAGCCCATTCGAAGCACTTTATGGAAGAAAGTGCAACACTCCAGTGAGTTGGGATAATCTAGCTGACATAGTAGTAGTTGGACCTGAACTACTCAAAGAGATGGAAGATCAAATGATAAAAATCAAACAGAAACTGAAAGCTGCCCAGGACAGGCAGAAAAGTTACGTTGATAGTAACAAAACCCATAGAGAATTCAAAGTGGGTGACCATGTTTTCCTGAAAGTGAAAACTAACAGGAGTTCCCTGAAGCTGTGAAGTTGCGCCAAGTTGGCAGCAAGATTTTGTGGGCCATTTCAGATCCTGGAAAGGATTGGGCCAGTTGCATACATGCTTGCATTACCTGCATCTATGAATGTACATAATGTGTTTCATGTTTCCCTACTTAAGAAATATGTACCTGATGCTAATCATGTTATCGAATGGACTGTGATTCAGGTGGAACCAGAAAGTGTCTCGCAAGTGCATCCTGTGCGCATATTGGATAGGAAAAGCAAATAGCTCTGGAATCGAGCTATAGAGCTTGTAAAGGTCCAGTGGACCTGGTACGGTCTTGAAGACGCAACATGGGAGAATGAAGAAGTAATGCGGGCAGAGTACCCGCATCTTTTTGAAAATTTTGAAAGACTTGCAGAGACAATGTAAGTTTCACTGAGGACAGTGCAAAAATAAGGGGAGGGGGATTGTAGTGTCCCCAAGGCTGAGCCCCGTTACAAATCATGATATATGAAATGAATTGTAAACATGTCTATAGGCTGGTGAGCCATGTTTTGTATAAGATGGTAGGATTATGTGTTTGTTAGGCCATGGAGCCTAAGTGTTGAAGTCCAGGAGCCTGCTGATGTACATGTATGTATGTAGAATGATTAATAAAAATATAAACACCGCCAGGTGTAGACTGACCACGATGAATGAGTGAAGGGGGACTGAGCATCCATAGAGTGGGCAAGGGATTAGGGGCTGGAAGGTGGGAAAAAGGGGATAAGTATTGAGCCTAGGGGCTAAGCCTAGGGGGCTTAAGCCTGGGTATAATATTTTAATATTATTTCCTAAAAGACATGTGTATTTTTATTTTATCCTAAGTTCCTGGCAGGGGAAATGTGCAAAAGGGATGCATGCTATGGGAACACATGCATTTCCCAGGGTGACAAGTGTCAACCCTAGTGCATGCAAATATAAGAGCCGAGATGAACCGTGTGAGGGGGATCTTCTCCATTCTACTCGATTGTCTAAGGGTGAACCCATCGGAACTCTACAATATTACCCTCGTAAAATATCGAAAGAAAAAACATGAGACTATCCCGTGATTGCTGAACCTGTTTGGGAAGAGTGTGTTTGTTTTTCCGAATCGACTGTTGCGGCCACGCAGTGATGGACTTTGCGTGGCATACTGGCCAAATTAAGCTCGTGTTGAGCTTGTGTATGACCTCTCTTCGGGTGAGGGAGGTGACTGTGGTTGGGAAGAAGCAGGTTGTCAGGCCTATGAGCAACTCTTTCCAGGTGAAAGAGTTTGCTGGGAAGGGGTTTCTCCCAGAAAGTGCCCAACACCAGCTACGGGCTTAGAGACTTCCTGATCCGGCCTGTTGCTGAGACCCAGAGAGGTAGGTTAGCACCGATGGAATGTGCGTGTGAAGGTGTATACTCCTAGGTGGAACAAGCATGTGGGGAATGAGAGTTTGGTAGTAGTGGGCGTAAGATGGCATCTTTGGGAAGAATCCTTCCAGATATTTCTATGTTGTTTTCCCTGTAACCTCAGCCTAGCTTAGGATTCCTTGCCTTGGGGTGGAGCTCAGTCCCAGCTCGGGGGTGACCCACTGTTGAGATGATGAGCAGTGCGGTCTAAGGCTGGGAGGTTCGTGGAAGGCCTGTACTTGGTTGGTGGATTTCACCACTGTTACAAGATAAGTATCTAACTATGTTCTTATCACATTTTGGCATGACTGTGCTGTGCTACATAAATTATCATGTTTTCCACTGTGTATATGAATTAATGTTAAATGCTATGGATTGTCTAATTGTAATAGTAACCATATGTTTATTCTGAGAGTTAAAATTTATCTCTTTGCTGTTACGCATGTGATTATACAATTCTGTATGTTTAATGTAAAATTCCATGTACAGATTGGTTAGCGAGAGGTTTGAAAGCCTCGGTAGTGAAAAGTGACACTACACCATGCATGTATCGTGAACGAGGGGTTTGAGTTTTGGGTGGTAGGTTAAAAAGTCATTTCTTTACGGTCAAAATCTGCATGCAAGTCTGACCCTAGTTTGCTAGTCCGTAGGGTATATTTCCTGACAACACCAACATCCCTTTCCCATTACATATTCCCAAAACCCAAAAAGGGCTCAAAAGTGGGCCGAGATCCCGTGATCTCTACTTTGTCTGGCGCTCCATCTTCGACAAGATGTCAAAGTCCCCAAAATGGTCAAATATGACCAAGTGTTCCCAAAACTTAGTCAAGGACTAACAGGCCCCCAACACTCACCTGTGACTCGTCCCGAGTCACTCTGGTCTAAGAAATTCTACTTCGAACATCTCAAGCTTGGATCGGGTTGCTTCGACCTCCTGCAATGCTACGACCTCTTGCTCAGTGAACTCCTGGATGAGTGCATCATTGACTGGTCCTTCTAGGCGCTGTTCTGCTGTGATGAATACCTGTTCTAGCTCGGCTCCTTGGCTTTCAACTTTGGTGAATAGTTGACATGCTTTCTCTTGCATTGGTTGAATTCATTGAGAGACTTCCATCACTTTTATCTGAATCGTGTGGATCTGTTGCTGGGCGGTGCGTTGCTCTAGAAATCTCTTCATTCTTTCGATCGATGACAAGGACTTTAGCTGTGCCTGTAATGTATCTGCGTGCTGGTTTGTTTCTTGGAGCTACGACTCCAATGCTTGCAACTCTGTATTCTCTGTGAGGTTTTCATTCGTCTGAGCACTCCTAGAGCTTAGCTGCTTGCAATCCAAGGCAAGCGATTTCATTCTTCTAACTACGCTATGAGCATTTGCCTCTCTTAGGTCTCTGATTTCTTGAGGAGTCTTGGGCATAGTGTGAAGTTCTAGGTCTGTGATGCACAGTTGAAGTTGCTGGATCACTCCTTCCAGTTGTGCCACCTACTGCGAGATTCGTTCTTCATCTCTCACTTCTATGATAGTCACAGAGAAAAGTGCTCTATTGACCTATTCCTTTACTTCTAGCTGCTTCGCGATAAAATTCTCCTTGCTCTGCTGTATCTCTACTTTCTCTTTGTCCCATTGTGCTTGAAGAGTAAGTTTTTCTTGTTCGACATCACTGTGTTGCTCGACAAGTACTCCTTGTACCTGTGTCAAATACTGGATGGCTTGCACTATCTCTTCCTGAGCTTTTCGAAGGCGAGCTTCAACTTTATCGATGATCTGGTGCAATTGGGTGGGCTCATCTCCTGGTTCTAATGTTCCTACTGTCAGAGGCGCAGTGGAGACTGCACAACTATACTGGGGTGCCTACTTTACTCCTTGGATTTCAATCTCAATGTGACTATACATCTGCTCCTGCTTCACCTCCTGCTTCTCTAATACCTCCTGTGAAGCATCGTTCATAGATGTAATGATGAATTTAAACCCATCCAATGTGAGGGTAGTCTGCATCTTGGTTACAAGGGTTCTATGTTTCTTCCAGGAGGAAGAATTCAGAGGAAAAACCTTCCTTTTCTTGGATGAGTATTCTTCATCCCTAGGCGGTGGTACTTCGCCTTTCTATTGTTCAATATCTGCACCTTCTAGCTCTTCACCATCATCTCGTTCATCTGGTGAAATGGATGAAGTCCTCACAAATGTGCTGTCTATATCCTGAACTTTTGCAGGCTTCTTCGTCTTACCAGGTCTGGGTATATCCTACGGAGCTTCCGGGCTGTCTACATCAGACAACTCCGCAGGGTTGGTTGGAATAAGGAGGTATGCCGACTATTCCTTAGTGATATCTTCGATGTCTTCCTTGGTCAAATTGTAATAGGATTGTAACTGTTGTTTGTGCTCATCAGTGTGCACTATTATATAAATAAAGTGGCGGTCCGTGTAAGGCCTCTTCCTACAGAGCCTTATAAAAAGATAAATTTAATTATAAAACATAAATTAAATTAGGGAAATGCTATCCTAACATCTTCACAATTTCATAACCAACATATAACCATTCATATTAATTAAATTTTATGAGAAAATCATAATAAATTATATAACACAACAGAAAAATGAAAATACATACCTCTAACTGATGCTACCGCTGTTCTGCAACTCTGCCTGATGCTCTACTTGATGCAGTACCCAAAACCATCTAACCACCCAACTATCCAGGAACATAGCCTCTCCGGCTCCCTAGCTCCAGGATTCCTAGTCCCCAAGCCCAAAACTCCCAACAGCAGGTGCCCCCATGTAACAGTCCTTCCACAAGCTTCTCTGACCAAAAACAGTAATAAAGTCTTCCAATCTCCCAAAAATAAAAATCCCCAATACAGTCTCCCCTATGAAAAATAATGCTCACTACCCAAAAAGTCCCCTTCCCCCGAGTGTTTTCCCCCCTCATGTCCTCCTTCCCCATTCACCTCCCTCTTCCTCTCATTAAGACTCACCTACCTTATCCCTCCATTCAATGCCAACCACCTCATCCCCTCCATTCAATGGTTCCATCATTTGATATGTTAATTTTTTATTTAATAAATTAAAATTTATTAACCAAATATTTAATGAGTTAATTAATCAATCAATTAATTAATTAATATACATTAAACAATTAATAATTCAGAACAATTAATTAATAAAACTTAATATACTTTAAACAATTATTTAACTATGACAATTAATTATTTAACTAGGGTTGTTACATACACCCACCCTTCAGGAAACTTCGTCCCGAAGTTAAAGTATTTCAAGATACAAGGGAAAGACACAGGGTTCACACATTCATATCCAATAACCAACATTATCAGTAGGTAAGCCAAGAAAACTCATACATACTAGTGTACATGTGCAAGAAATGCGTGTGTAGCTAGTACATACAAGTCTCGTGCATGTACTAATAACAATAACTATCACCTCTATAGTAATTTATGTATGCATCCAATCCATTCAACAAGATTATTCATTGTATAAAAGATAATAACCCAATCAAATGTTTGCGAAATCCCTTAATTACAATTATCTATCTCAACAATGTTATTTAGACAATTGTAGTTTATTTAAGTAATTATGAATATTCATATATACACTTTTTCTTTTCAGAAGAAAAATAAACAATAAATTCCACCAGAAGACAAATATCCATACTCTCTCAACTATTTCTACTCATCCTTCCTCCCTAACTTACTTCCATCTTCCATTCCTATCCTTCCTCTGCTGGACTATCTTGGAGCGTCAACTATATTGACCTAACTCCAAATAGAACCTGTAGGCGGAAGTGTCACTATCTTGACCAAGCTTCCCCAACAGACAACTGACAGTCATCATCACACGTCTAGGGGGCATGAGCTAACACTATCCTCCCATGACTCCAGGTTTTAGAGGATACACGATGGGAAATGCCTCCACCCCTCCTAATAGGACTAGGGTCCACACCCTATAATGGAATATACAGTGGCACCGTGTTGCTGGGATCTTTGTCACACACACACACACACACAAATATATATATATATATATATATATAGACACACACACACACACAGACACACATATATATGTGTGTGTGTGTACTCTAATCTAATTATTTACAAATGTATTTCAGCAGAAAGATGAATATGAATGTCATTTATAAACATAATTTAAGGTTGCAAGTTTTAATGAAAGCCTTGCAAAATCAATGTAAAGGTAATTGTTTTCAGAAGTAGATTATTTACAAATGTATTTCAGCAGAAAGATGAATATGAATATGTCATTTATAAACATAATTTAAGCTTGCAAGTTTTAATGAAAGCCTTGCAAAATCAATGTAAAGGTAATTGTTTTCAGAAGTAGATAAAGAAAGCACATTTTTGTATTTTCTGTTTTCTAATTATAAATCTAATAAAAATTGAATTAACTAAGTTATGAAACAAGGATGTATAGATGGTCAAAGCCAATCTGAAACTTTCCTTCTTCACTAATAGAAAAATAAACTAAAATGCATTAAAATAAATCTAACCTGAGTTTTATATCATGTCTATGTCTTCTGTACAATCCAATATTCCAGCTATTATGTCTGCAAGAAAAATCTATGACAGGCTTATGATGATGCCTCCGGAACAAACTCTAGATGTTTGTCGGAAGCCATTATATGAGACCAAAATAATAGACAGTTATACATTATGATCTTATAATTATGAACAATCACATGTAATCTAAATCTTAATGTAAAATGTTCATGTTATCAATCAACTAACATCAGATAAAGATCATGATCCTAAAATTGATATGATGATCATAGAGATAATGAATTGAAACAACAAATTAAAGGAAAAATTTAAAATATAAAATAAAATGGAAAATCACATGTCATGGAGACTAAAGCTACACATCACATCTACTTTTCCAAAATAAAAGAGACAGAACATAGACTGGACAACATTCACATAGGACTAAAGCCGAATTGCTAAAAGCTATTCCATTAAGTTCTGTAAGTCATTTGTCCATAATTTGTTCTAGGCAAAGATGTCTCTATAGTTCTAGCCATCCTTTTTAAATCCCAACAAAGAGTATCGATCCCATATCTTAAGATAGGGTCAGATCTCACAAAATAATATCGGTTTTAACAACATATTTGAGTTTGTTTGACAACATGATAAATCAACATAAAATAGCATGAGTTTGTTTGTAATGATATTTTTCTAATACTATTTAACAGATACAAAACAAATTGTGTTCAAAACTAGTTCCATGCCACATAACTGAAGCAGATCAAGATCTACTTTCTCCATATTAATCCTTGATTTATGAACTGGAAACTTCTTTGACAAATTTAGGTGAAATCTGGAAAATTTCACTTCAAATAACAACCCGTACCTGTGAAATAATTCACCATTTCTGGAATTTGCTTGAGCATAAGTTGAAACAACCCGTTCTGCAAAATGGGTTTTCGACGATTTCTCAAAATGCTTCACCGTTTTCCCGTAATGTGCCTCGAAAAATTATCTCTCCAGTCTGTTGTGGACGAAATCTTGAAACATCAACCTTGAAGATTCACTTGTAGATCCTAGAATATGTTGTTTCTGTAGAAACCCTTCTAGGTTTAGGTAAATAGACCTTTTTCCAAGGTGGTTTTTCAACGGTTTCCTAGAATTTCTCTTTGTTTGATTGTAAATGGCGTTCAAAACCCGCTCCCTGTGGAATGACGAGAATCCACAAACCTGCTATTTTTTGCTCCTTCTTTGATGTGAGAATAGACAAATAGTTCATGATCTGGTTGCATATCTAGTTTGACATAAAAAAAAATCACATGCTTCACTTCATTTCGTAGGGCACAATAATATCCTCGAGATTATCACCGGGTAAAAAAAACACACCTTACTCCTGAAAAATAATCACTGAAAATAGAATTAATTAAACATTGACTATTAAGAGGATAGCCATAGAATCGTAGTCAATATTTGCATCACCATTTAGATATCTATTGATCATAAAGCCCAACACATCAATCATTTAACTATTTTAATAATGGTTGCGAGTGTCATTGGTGTCTAAAACATGGATGTTTCAATATGATCCCAATCTTAAATGAGAGTGACATGTGCAATGGTAACCATATCAACAAAGTGCCGATGATGTTTATGGTGTGTTGGCTCAAAATTCATTGTTCACAGTTCGAAAGTTTTAACCCCACATATAACATGTGTTTTTTCCATAAGAATACTATGTTGAGTTCCAACCAATTCAAACATATGATAATTCAAGCATCGAAATAAAGGTTGAGATAAGGTGGTTCTATACTTGGTCTTACAATATTAAGTGAGATCATTACAGACTTATGGAGGCATTAGCATCATCCAACCCTCGTGTCATTTGATAATTATTGATGACCCAACTTTGTTATACAAAATGGGTTATGTAGGATGTCATTAATAATAAAATTTCAAACATTCTATGTTATAATAACTAGATCCTTTTGATATCATTCAAAGCTTGTCATAAAAGGTCATGTAAATCATTTCAAACCAATCTCGGAACAAAAGAGTTTCAAATAACCAAATTCTGTAGTTTGCTTTTAATCAATCATGCAACCTTCTAGAAACACAATACATGATCCATAAACAATTCTGGAAACACAAATCATCCAAGCCATTCTTAAAGTTCACAAGAAACAATGACATACAACAGACAAATTCAATAAGAGGTAGTGAAAAATTCCCAAATCATGAAGTTCGTCCGTTGGCGTAAAAAATCTGTAGAAAACGAAATGAAATGGCATTTGAATTTCATGTTGGAAGTCATGAAATTCAAACCGGACAAAAGGAAGGAATACAACATCAAGACCACTCTCAAAATTAATGTAAACCATACAAACAACAATCTATAAAAGATAACAATAAAGAAGATCATATATACCTGCCAAACAATGAATTTTAAAAATCTCATATTGTAAATTAAGTTATTCACAAAAATACCGAAAACATGAGATGGTTGTTGGGCTGCCAACAATGTTGACTCACTGGGAGAAGAAGTTATCTCTGCATCATCAGAACTTTATATCAAGGAACATATGACTCATAAATAATTATTAGAAATAATTGAATGACAGATCAAGCATCTCGACAATAACTTAGAAAAAATAACAGAGTCATAGCATTGGATAAAGTTCTGTCCAAAACATTGTAATCTAGTATCTTGTTTCGATCACAAAGGTAGCGATGTTTATATAGATAACTCTAATACCATTGAAAGGGCCACTACTGCCAGTAGGCGTCTATAGCCTCGGTAGGGATGCCATTTAACCCACTCTAGTACTCCTATCCTGTCCAAGAGTTGTCCATTTATGATAAAAACATCTTCGCACTTGATCAAATTAAAAGACATACCTGAGAATCTTCTCAAACCCCGCATTACTTCGCTACCAGCGGACCTATTCAGTACCCCGATAAAGTTGCCTTGATACCATGAGTGCATTTACCCACTTCCAGCAGACCTGTTCAGTGTCCCAACAGGTTTGCAAAGACTTCCCACACATTGTAGTTCTTACAACTCTCTAGAATTTGTTTATAAATTTGCAGAAACTTCATGATATTCAAGAGAGCGGGGTGATACTGAAAATCTCATAGTTTGCAAAAAGTTTGATCATTTACAAATTATTTTTCTATATTGATGAATTCCATCATGATTTGGACAATTAGATTTCCGTAAGAAATCATCTCTAGGATGGGGAAGTACACTGAGTTGCTCTCATTAAAACAGGGGCAATGTTAGAAGTTTGTTAAGGATAATCACGTTTTCCTGTGATTTTAATGAGAAACCAAGAACATTGTTTGAACAAAAACTTCCTTCTGCTGTTTTGAGTTTTAGCACTTATTGCTCAGGTGCCTAAAAATTAATCAACTGATGCTAAAGAATAAGAGTTCTAATTCCTTTCAACAAATGAAATGGTAATACAGACACAATTATTCAGAAAACAAATCAAAATCAAGCCAAAATGAAAAGAACCAAAACCAAAAACAAAAAAAAAGGAAATTAAAAATATTCACAAGAGGGTGGATCTGAAATCGTCAAACGAAATATCTCTTGAGAGAGACTAAAAGAAAAAGAGAAAAATCCTTATTAATATGGGTGAAGTCCTACTCGGGGCACCTTGGGTTAGGGTAGAATTTACAGTCCAGATTTACTTATCTCTTTACTTTTCATTTACAAATTTCATGATGATTCTGCGTTTTTTGAAAGGAAATGTTCAACGAAAAGCTGAGAGAAAAGGGTCAAAGTGGACTTCCATGAAAATAGTCATATTATTGTTCTATTGGTGCACCCACTTGTGTTCACAACTACATTATTAAAAAGAGAAACAATGAGAAATAAAACTAAAACAAAATCTACTCCTAAACCTACCCTAACTACTAAACAAATCAAAATGCTAAGTAAAATCATGCTTCCAATGTAGCCATTGGAGTAACACCAACCTTGCAATGTAAACAAAATAAAATATTACTAACAAGGATGGTAGTACATCGAAAACTTACAAAAATATATCATACTTACCTTTATCATCATCATTTAAAAACAAAGCAAGCATGGCCTTACCATTCCCTTGAAACCTTTTGATGTATGAATCCTCCAACCATTCTACAATGTTTTCATGATATGGGTCATTATGGCATGGATGAGTGTAAGTAAGTTTGGAAAACTTGTCAAGATTATGGGGCAATGACATAACCATCAGCCAAGGCTGAATTGCCCCATTCTCCTGACAATTCTCCAAGTGTTCATTAATTTCTTCACATGGAGTATCTAAAAGAAATATGTCATGCTTACTTCCTAGATATTTAGGTAAAAAAAAAGCAAGCACAACTTTATCTTTATTATGAAGATTTTCTATATACGAATATTCAAGCCATCCTAATATCCTGTCATAAAAATTAGGATGCAAACTATGACTTTGGTGAAACAAATATATCAATGGGGAACACATCATAAGAGGATTCATGACATCAATTAGATCATTGTTTTGAATGCTTCCTTTGACGAGATTGATCGTTTCAAAATGTGAAGCACAAAAATTAAAATTCAAACTAATCAAAGAATGAATATGCAATGTAGAATATTTGATCTCCACAATAATGAGCATATTGTATTTTTCAAAAATGAATTGTGTAAAATCATCTTGGAACCTGTGTTTTTCCCATGCGAGTGATGAAAGTGAAAGAGCGTTGAATCCAACTTCATAAATGTTATGTTTGGAATTAGTTTCACCAAATTTTGGCATATAAAAAAGATTTGATTGTGGTGGAAAAGAGTAAGATACCGTGGGTAAAGTATCACGTCCACCAAAATCTAAGAAGAGATCATGATATAAAGAGTAAAAGGAATGAGAAATAAGCACATGAAAATAATATCTTGAGCTATGATATTTAACAATGGTATTCTCAAGAAACTCCTCTTCACTTGCCTTAAAACTTTCACTCTGTTTTGGTGATAAGTCCTTCAACATAACATGATCATCTAAATTTGCCTCATGTATGATAGATAATTCAAAACTTTCGTGACAGACATCTAATCTTTCCTGTGGATAAGTTACATTTTAAGGATGAAGGTTTAAGGTTTCTTCTTCCAATTGCAGATTTACATATCTAATCAGTTTCATTGGGATGTTAGAATGCTTAAGATCATTTTTGTCACCTAAGTGTTCTTCAATAACTGAATTTAAGTACTGATTAGAGAAAGAATTAGGAGAATGAGAACATTCACCTTGACCCAACATCAAATATTCTTCCACGATGGTCGAGGAGTGAAAATACAATGATCCAGAGGAAAAACCAATTTGATTGACAGTAAGAACCTTTTCAATAGATTCTACCCCCCTTGCTTGTTCAAATTTTTTGGATGGATTCTTCTCATCCTGCGAACAAAATTCTTCTCGCAATTGAGTGATAGGATTTGTAACTGGTTCATCATTCACGATTGAATATGACTGGATGAAAGGGAAACAAGCATCATAGAGGAGATTTAGTACAAATGACATGTCATCAAGATTAAATTTATAGAGAACATGATGGATTCTTATTGAAAATCCTTCTGGAGATGAATTTCCATTGATTAGAAAAGTCTGGAATTCTTCACATAATTGATTGTAATCATAGATTTCAAAAGCATCTAAAAATTCCTCTACAAATTGAAACCAATAAAAAATGTGATATGATGGAAAAGACTCAAACCAATGTTTAATACGACCCCTAAAAGTAAAAGAGAACAATCTGCACAAAACTTTTAAATCAGAAATGTCATGTTTGATGCATTTGCAGCAAAACTTGTTAAGGTGGTGTTTAGCAGATACATCCCCCCCACCATCAAAGGTGAGTTTGGACAAGCGAGAGACTGTCTCGTTGGGAACATCAGGTAATGAGAAGTGGAAAGCATGTTCCAACACAGTGATTTGGGGAGCCATGGGGAAATTAAATACATTCGAAATAAGCCTCCTACAAGGTCATCTTGTCATTCTGCCCTCCTTATAGCGCCATTTGTTGATGAGCAAATTTGACAGGCTGTCAA
>ML785478.1:288636-307537 GCA_009831015.1 Picea engelmannii
ATATATATATATATATATATATATATATATATATATATATATATATATATATATATATATATATATATATATATATATATATATATATATATATATATATATATGCTCTAATCTAATTATTTACAAATGTATTTCAGCAGAAAGATGAATATGAATATGTCATTTATAAACAGAATTTACAGGTTGCAAGTTTTAATGAAAGCCTTGCAAAATCAATGTAAAGGTAATTGTTTTCAGAAGTAGATAAAGAAAACACATTTTTGTATTTTCTATTTTCTAATTATAATTCTAATAAAACTTGAATTAACTAAGTTATGAAACAATGATGTATAGATGGTCAAAGCCAATTTGAAACTTTCCTTCTTCACTAATAGGAAAATAAACCAAAATGCATTAAAATAAAGATAACCTGAGTTTTATATCATGTCTATGTCTTCTGCACAATCCAATATTCTAGTTGTTCTGTCTGCAAGAAAAATCTATGACGGGCTTATGATGATGCCTGCGGAACAAACTCTAGATGTTTGTCGGTAGCCAGTATATGAGAACAAAATAATAGACAGGTATATACTATGATCTTATAATTATGAAAAAACACATGTAATCTAAATCTTAATGTAAAATGTTTATGTTATCAATCAACTAACATCAAATAAAGATCATGATCCTAAAATTGATATGATGATCATAGCGATAATGAATTGAAACAAAAAATTAAAGACAACATTTAAAATATAAAATAAAATGGAAAATCAGATGTCATGGAGACTAAAACTACACATCACATCTACTTTTCCAAAATAAAAGAGATAGAACATAGACTAGACAACATTCACATAGGACTAAAGTCGAATTGCTACAAGTTGTTCCATTAAGTTCTGTAAGTCATTTTTCCATAATCTGTTCTAGGCAAAGATGTCTATATAGTTCAAGCCATCCTTTTTAAATCCCAACAAAGAGTATCGATCCCATATCTTAAGATAGGGTCAGATCTCACAAAATAATATTGGTTTTAACAACAGATTCGAGTTTGTTTGACAACATGATAAATCAACATAAAATAGCATGAGTTTGTTTGTAATGATCCTGTTCTAATACTATTTAACAGATAGAAAACAAATTTTGTTCAAAATTGGTTCCATGCCACATAACTGAAGTAGATCAAGATCTGCTTCCTCCATATTAATCCTTGATTTATGAACTGGAAACTTCTTTGACGAATTTAGGTGAAATATGGAAA
The DNA here is from genome assembly GCA_009831015.1 of Picea engelmannii. Classification (NCBI taxonomy): domain Eukaryota; kingdom Viridiplantae; phylum Streptophyta; class Pinopsida; order Pinales; family Pinaceae; genus Picea; species Picea engelmannii. The sequence continues at coordinate 289,877 of ML785478.1, forward strand.
ATTGCACTTCAAAGAACAACCTGTACCTGCAAAACCATTCACCATTTCTGGAATCTTCTTGCGAGTGAGTTGAAACAACCCATTCTGCAAAATGGGGTTTCGATGGTTTCTCAAAATTCTTCACCGTTTTCCTGTAATGTGCCCCACAAATTTACCTCTCCAGTGTGTTGCGGACAAAATATTGAAACATCAGCCTTGAAGATTCACTTGCAGATCCTAGAATATGTTGTTTCTGGAGAAACGCTTCTAGGTTTATGTAAATAGAACTTTTTCCTAGGTGGATTTTAAACGATCTCCCAGAATTCCTCTTCGTTTGATTGTAAATGGTGTTCAAAAACTGCTCCCTGTGGAATGACGAGAATCCCCAAACCTGCTATTTGTTGTTCCTTCTTTGATGTGAGAATAAACAAATAGTTCATGATTTGGTTTCATATCTAATTTGACATAAAAAAAACCCACATGCTTCACTTCATTTCGTAGGGCACAAGAATATCCTCGAGCTTATCACCGGGTCAAACAAATACACCTCACTCTTGAAAAATAATCAATGAAAACATAATTAATTAACCACTGACTATTAAGAGGATAGCCATAGAATCATAGTCAAGATTTGCATCACCATTTAGATATCTATTGATCACAAAGCCCAATGCATCAATCATTTAACTATTTTAATAATGGTTGCGAGTGTCATTGGTGTCTAAATCATGCATGTTTCAATATGATCCCAATCTTAAATGAGAGTGACATGTGCAATGGTAACCATATCAACAAAGTGTCGATGATGTTTATGGTGTGTTGGTTCAAAATGCATTGTTCACAGTTCGAAAGTTTTAACCCCACATATAACATGCGTTTTTGCCATAAGAATACTAAGTTGAGTTCCAACCAATTCGAACATATGATAATTCAAGCATCAAAATAAAGGTTGAGATAAGGTGGTTCTATACTTGGTCTTACAATATTAAGTGAGATCATTACAGCCTTATGGAGGCGTTAGAATCATCCAACCCTCGTGTCATTTGATAATTATTGATGACCCAACTTTGTTATACAAAATGGGTTATGTAGGATGTCATTAATAATAAAATTTCAAACATTCTATGTTATAATAGCTAGATCCTTTTGATATCATTCAAAGCTTGTCATAAAAGGTCATGTAAATCATTTCAAACCAGTCTCTTAACAAAAGAGTTTCAAATAACCAAATTCTGTAGCCTTCTTTTAATCAATCATGCAACCTTCTAGAAACACAATACATGAGCCATAAACAATTCTGGAAACACAAATCATCCAAGCCATTCGTAAAGTTCACAAGCAACAATGACATACAACAGACAAATTCAATAAGAGGTAGTGACAAATTCCCAAATCATGAAGTTCGTCCATTGGTGTCAAAAGTCTGTAGAAAACGAAATGAAATGGCGTTTGAATTTCATGTTGGAAGTCATGAAATTCAAACTGGACAAAAGGAAGGAATACAACATCAAGACCACTCTCAAAATTAATGTAAACCATACAAACAACAATCTATAAATGATAACAATAAAGAAGATCATATATACCTGCCAAACAATGAATTATACAAATCTCATGTTGTAAATTAAGTTATTCATAAAAATACAGAAAACATGAGATGGCTTTTGGGCTGCCAACAAAAGGCCACTATGTAGAAGGTATTACACATAGGATTATGGTGGCCAATAGTTCATAGGGATGCCAAGGAGTACTTTCAGAATTGTGATGTCTGTCAAAGAGTTGGAAAGCCATCCAAGAGGGATGAGATTCCATTGATACCTAAAGTAACTTTGAAAGTATTTGATAAGTGGGATGTAGACTTTGTAGTACTTATTAATCCACCATCAAGAAGATCCGATGCTAGATATATTATTACAACGAAAAAATATTTAACTAGATGGGTTGAGGCAACAACAGTGAAGGATTGCAGTGCAAAGACTGCATTATGATTTTTATTTGAACACATAGTGACAAGATTTGGATGCCAAAGAATTTTGATGAGTGATCAGGGGACTCACTTTATCAATAGTACAATCCAGGCAATGCTTGAAGAATTTGAGATACATCATCAGAATAACACTCCATATAATCCTCAGGTGAATGGGACATTAGAAGAATTTAACAAGATATTGGAGAATACCTCGACAAATATTTTTAATGTGAATAGAGATAACTGGGATTTGAAAGTACCACCAATATTATGGGCCTATAGAAATACATGCAAGAAGCTAAAAGGGCAGACACCTTTCAGGTTGGTGTATTTACATAAAGCAATAGTTCCTTTGGATTATTTGATACCAAGTCTATGCATTGCATCTATTACATATATGATAGAAAGAGGTGCAACACATGAAAGATTGGTTGAACTCATGGAATTTGAAGAAGACAAGATCATAGCTGTTTTCCATCAAGAATTGAATAAAGAAAAGGATAAATCTTGGCATGACAAACATATTAAGAATAAGAAATTTAAAGTAGGAGATTTGGTTCTCCTCTATGATAGTAAATACGTGCAACACCTAGGGAAGATTAGAATGCATTGGCCAGGGCCATATGAGATAAAGTTTGTCACAGATGGAGGTGTTGTGAAACTGAAGGACTTAACAGTGAAGGAAATGCAGAGAATGGTGAATGGTAGTCGATTGAGACTGTATAGGGACAATTGAACTACCGACCCTCAGTAGTTGTAGTGCAAAAGTTAAACTTTTACATAAGGTATATATTAGGAAGAAAAAGAAGAAAGGAAAAGAAAAAGTACAAAAAAAAACATGAAGAAAAAACTAGAAAAATGAGAAAAATCCAAAAATAAGTAGGTAGATGGATTAGTGGTCGACAGATAATTGGAGGATACAACACACAAAAAAAGTTAAGAAATAGAATGACAAAATAGCACAATAGAATAGATAAATACACAATAAACAACAAGATGGTGTGATAAGAAGTGAACTTACTACATGCGAGACAACTATGACAGAAGGAAAGTCCAATGTGCTAGAGAAATATGATAATAGAAAAATATTGCGCACCGAAAAAATGAAATAGCCGGGAAAAGAAAAACCGGCCACTGGAAAAATGAGGTGCAAAATGAAAAATTATGACAGTGAAGGAAGTGTGACTGGTAAGATTTGGAGCATTTATGACAACACTATACAAACAATAATTGTGTCCGACAAGCCACATTGTGACTGACTTCAAGCGAACGCAGAGCTAAGGAGTGAAAAGATAAGAATGAACAAGCAAGTTAGAAGGAATTCAATGAGATTTCCAAGAAAACCCAGACAATATTCAAGTAATATGGCACCACCAAAGCTCAATGCTCCTAGTAGGACAATGAGGAAAACATGCAGCAACACAAGGTTGCCACATGAGCCAACAATGGAAGTGGAAAAACCTACGCAACCAGATGGAGTGGTGGATGTGGACACCATTCCTTCCCTGGTCATTGAAGAAATGATCCCTACAGTGGTGGAGGAGTAGGAGCCAACCCTTGTGACAAAACAAATGAAGATTTACCCTTAGAGCATGGCAGAGGAGAAAAACCCGACACAACAACCCAACAGGGAAATAATCCAACAAACAAATGAAGAAGATGAGGAACAAACTGAGTCCAATGAGCTAAGGGTTCAATCTTCTGCAAAGCCAGTGAAACAGGAGAAAATACAATTCAAGGAGATCACAAATAATTAGGATTCTAGTGAAAAAGAGGAAGAGGAAGAGAAAATGCACTAGGAGGTAGGGCCCTTAAGTGCACCAACAAAGTGGAAAGGGAAACAAACAGTCTAGAGGTCACTGCACAAGAAACCAAAAGTAACCCTTGTGTTACCACACATACCAATGGGAGTACAGGTTTTACCATATTTTATAGGATTCATAGATAAACTTCTCTATGTGGACCATGATGTAAAAGATAGACAAATTTACAAACATTGAGCCACAAGTATACATGGAGAGTAAAGGGGTCAGTGTGACAGGAGTACCAATACTATAACCTAAGCCATGGATAAATGATTTATATAACACATGCATAATGAACCTGCTAGAGATCCCACATTTTGGAAAGGGCAAGGACGTAAATAAGTGCGTCAAAAAATTATTGGTAGTAATGCATGGAGGAATTTTGTGGCTGAATAGGCCAGTCTCAATAGACATCGAGTTAATTGCAAAAATAACAGGTCTACCCACAGATGGTGAGAAACCTGTGCAGTATATGGATGACAAGACCAAGGAGAAATCCTTAGCAAAGGAAATGAAGAAAACCTATGGAACAGAGAGAGGATCCAGGGAATCATTATAAGTAGAATTAGTGAACCCACAACGAGGCTAGAAACAAATATTATGGCAAGTAAATTGCTAAGGAAGTGTCTCAAAGAAGAGGTTCCAACAAGGGTGATGGAAACAACTGTGTGGTGCACAAAGGGGACTCTACTGAGCTGGAGTCCATACTTATTAAATTTATTTATGGATTATTGAAAATATGCCCAAGACTTAGGCACAAAGTTCCACTATTCATGGTTACTCATACTTATTTCATTAGAGGGATGGAAACACCCAAAATATATTGTATTCTGTCAAAGAAATGAAAAGTGCTGCGCTGCACAGTACAAAACATTGTGGCACACAACGGCTGCAAAGGAATAAATACAAGCTCTAGCATATTTGCGATATATTTGGAATAAATATAGGAAAAGGTGGCTGAAACTTGGAGGATCGGACTCGAGGTGGTGGGGTAATACAAGAATATAACCAAGTTCAAAGCATCAAGGCACAATATGTGGATCCAGGAAAAAAGGGATCCAGAGAAGGAGTGGGTGCAGATGAGATACTGTGTCATAATAGAGGAAGTGCAATGGGAAATAAACGACAATAAGGAGGAATGGAAGTTTCTAGTGGATCCAAAAAAGTACAAGCAACCAATAGGAGGGAGAGAAACAACAATTATACTTAGACAAAAAAATGCTATCCCCAAGCCTATCACACAACAGAATAACCGTGCAGATGCGAATAATGGAGAGACACATAGGGAAGATAATATCCCTGTGCAGGAGGGACAAGAATGAGGGGACATACTAGAGACATACACCCCAATCACAATAGAGGAAATATAGTCAAGGCCACTCAAGAGAATTATTTTACAGTTGGGTGGAGCGCACAAGAAAATGAAGGTGCATAAGGAGATCCACCAATATACAATAACATAAGATGATGCATAATTAGTCACAGAAAGAGTACAAGACTGCATTGTAGAAGCATATGGAGATGTAGAAAAACATAGAGAGAAGATAATGTATAAGCTAACAGAAGTCAAGAAGGTCTTAAAGTAGATACAATTTACTAAGGCAAAACACAAAGCACACACTCAACACCAACAAACAGTTCACGAACAACACATACCATCGCAGAGTGATGAGGAGATAGTACAGATAATGACATTGGAAAGTGACTTTAGAATTACTAAAGACATGCTGCAAATGGATGAAGACATGGTGCATAAATAGATCAAGGATGTAGAACAGATGGAATTGGTATTAGCTAAGATAACAACCAAATCTCTATATAAGTTGCAGATAAGCGTCACACAAGAATAACAATCGAGAGATAGGATGAATGCGACAAATTTGGAGAAAACCAAGGTAGAGAAGGAGGTGCTAGATATATTTCTCAAAGAAGTGCAGATCAAACGTGAGGATGAAAAACAACACATAGACAAACTGGAGCAAATACTAGAGGAAGTATTCCACACAATCCTAGACATCGAACTAGCGGGAGAACTCAACGTGAAATAAAAGATAAAGAGGATAACACATACGATGGAAGGGTATAAAAAGGAGATAGTAGAATTTGTTGGGAAGATGACACCAACCACCCCTCCAGAGGTTAGATCAGAGAGGGAGCAGTAGGAACCAAAACAAAAAAAATTGGATTGCGTTGGAAGTATAAGAATTAGTAGAGCTCTACAAAAGGATCGCGTAGATCTAGACATGCCTGGAAGAAAACGAATGGATCCAAAAGTTGGATCACAGGGAAGAAAATATGAATGTCGTAGTCCATGATTTGAAGCAGAGACAAAAGATGATGAGTATTTCAGACAGGTTAAAAAACACGCAAGAGATGAAAAATATACAAGTAGATTTGAAGATAATGAAAGGGGAAAGACATACAAGACAATCTCAGTTGGAGCCACTATAGGAGAAAGCAGAGAAGATGATAACATAGTTCGAAACATAGAAAGGCATAATGGAACACGTGCATTCAAAAAGTAGAAAAGTACCGAGGAGAACATCACAATTCATGTGGTGGAGACCCTGACAGAGAAAGGTGCATAGGCCAAGACACAAGTAGATGCACTCACAAAGAAGTTCTAGGAATTGGAGAAATTTTTGCAGGAGGCACGCATGGCCTGAGTGGCTCGGGACGAGCCACATGTTAGTGTTGTGGGCATATTGGAGAAAACAATTTTGGGGTAAGTTTCGAGATACAACACAACGAACGAGGCAGAATGGACCAATGAAGAATCACGCACCAGGAAATGAGGAGAAAGTAGTGCGCAAGAAGGAAAAGGAAGAAACACACACCAAGAAATGAGGAGAAAGCAGTGCGCAAGATGGAAAAGGAAGACGAATGCCATGAATTAAGGAAATCAACGCAAATTCAAAGAAAGGAACTGTTGGATCGAATACCAACCACGGGAAAGGCATTTAGAAAGTGGAAAAGTGGAGTCCACGTAGAATTAGGGTTTTGATAGTCAATGTAAGGGTTTTTACCCACCTTTTTGTAATATAAATAGAGGATGTATGAGGAAAATTAGATATCTTTTGATCTTGGATCCTTATCACTTTGTAAGAGTGAAGTACTTTGAGCACATTTTTGAGTTATGAGTTGAATTATCTATTTTGTTGAGAGCTACGGAGCTCATATTTAGGGTCACGTCGTAAGCTATGAAGCTTGGTGCAACATTGATCAGCCTCACCAGTACTAAACCCATGATGTAATGTGCGCATCGCATGACCTTGTTTATGAAAAATAATAATAATAAGCATAAGATATTTGTGGATGTAGGCCAAGGGGGGTGAACCACAGTAAAATCATGTGTTGTGATGTGTTTGAATGATGTTTTTTTTGTTTCTACAATTATGAATGAATGATGAATGGTTAAAATAGTATTTTCTAGTGTGCAATACTTATAATGCAGAATGGAATAACTGTTAGATCTAGATGAATGGTATAATATGATGCATGTTAAAGTAAAATTAGAATAATTAGAACATCCCCAATCCCTTCCATGACTGCAAAAATCTGTGTCCTACAGTCACCCATAAGCCATATCAGATGAGACTGGGTTGTGCACTTTGTGTGCGGTGTATCGTTTTGGTTTACTAGAAGGCCTGATGGTTTCTATGGTTTTGTTGGAGAACTAAGGCAGAACCTGGGTCCACCCATACATCCAACAAGCTCCATCACACATTTTAATTTCATGCTCAACAATATGAGGTTCTATACTAGGCATTGCTTCATATGACCAAGAAAAAACATTGTGGAATTCTTTGAATAGGGTCATTTATGTTGAGAACGAAATGAGATATAAACAAAACTATAGTAGAGAACACATAAATATAGTGAAACCAACTTCTGTTAATTAATAACATAACATAATACTCTAGAACAAAAACTGGCTAGATTGGTGGTAGCTTATCTTTGAAGATAATGAGATGTCGGTTACACTCAATCGCAACAAGCATTACATCACACTCCATTGAATTCTCAAATGACCGCCTTCACCTTGATTATATGTGAGAGAGTGAGAGGACAATAGTTCCCATGATTCATGTATGATTAATTGGTATAAGTTTACAAAATTCTATAAGCATGTAAAACACTAGGTCTTCCCGAGAGGTCACCCATCCCAATACTACTCTAGTCCGAGCATGCTTAACTGCGGATTTTTGATGGGATCCAGTGAGTTAGAGGATTTTTGATGGGATCCAGTGAATTATTGAAGGTGGATATATAATAAGGAAACATAGTAATATAGTTAAACGTAGATTCTATTAGTGACCACTTGGAATACAAAAGACTATAAAATGAAAAGCACACAAGCTATCTAGAATGGTGGTATGTTATCCTTAAATAAAGAGATATGTTAGCTACGCTCATTCACAAGAAGCTGATTAAAAAGAGCCCAAAAATGCCTTTTAACATAAAGCATGAATGGGAAAACCCTAAACATCCAAAACCCTAACCCGAGAAGATGAAATGCCAAAAGGTTTATGGGCCCTGATGTGGTTAGTTGATACATCAACCTCCTAGGGAAATTGTTTTTCATACAATCTCCATTCGGGGTACTCAGTACCCAATCAGAAAGGTCTAGCCAAGAAGTACACAATTTGTTCGTCCTAGCATCTACCTTTGCATACATGATAAGCCTTATCGTGCCAAAAAATGTCGTTTAGGGCCTCAAAATGACCCCAGAAGTTTGGGACCCAAAAAACTACCAAGATGTGGGACCATTCTAAATTAGTGGAATAGGTGGGTGGCCACTAGTATCCACCTGGATCACTCAAATTTCACTAAGTTCTATAGTTCTAGATGTATCCCCTATCATCCTATGTGAATCTATATAAGGAAGGAATTCCAAGGGAAGAAGAATTCAAGACAACCTTGTGCTACTAAAATAACCAAGGGAGGTATATTTGGAGAGAAAGCTTAGGTTGTATATTTCCAAAGAGGCTCTTTTACAGTCAATATTCATATGAAAGTTGGACCTACTTGTGCGATGTATAAGGAGGAACTAGAGAAAACATATAGGAGAGACTTTCAATCAGCACTCAAGATAAAATATTGATTGATGTACTATGTCTCCACTTACAAATATAGATATTTATGGTTTTTCTCTTCCATTGTTGTTTTTATTTAGTCATGTATGCTGATAAATGGTAGATCTAGTCTTTCTTGAGTAGATCAAATTATATCTAACAAATATTTGAAATTCCTAGTGCTTGAAGAGTTTGAGTTTGGTATTTGTTGTTCTCTTGTGTGTAGGAAGTAGGTGTAAGGAGATGGAACAAAATTTCTGGAGCTACATCAGCCATGATGACATAGGGACAATCACCAAGGACAAGGTATGAACCATTATCTTCCTTCGTATTGCATGATTTAGGATCATATCTAGTAGATCTAGAGGGAAATTGTGTTGTTATCTATCCTACAATATGTCTTTGATCATGGGAATATATGAGGGAGTACTCACCTATGAACATGGGGATTTCTCCATAACATAACTGACGACTTCATTGGGGAAGAATATGTGATCTTCCTTATATTGGAAAACCCTTTCTTTTGTCTATTTTTGAAAGTTTTTAGTAGACTATTTACCTTCCTCATTACTATATCGGTGGTTATATCCCTCAGATATGGGCCATATCTAAGCATTTTTCTCATCCTTTTTTCTCTATCACTTCCTCTCTTTGAGACAAAAAGTGACCGATCACACCTTGCATAACTATTAAGGCATGACAACCTTAGTCTAGTAATTGGTTTCACTACTAATAGGGTTTGATCACCTCCTGAAGGTGCGTTTTGTTGATTATATGGGTTGGTTGTCATTGATGTTAAACCTTGAAGAAAGTCCGGTAGCATAAAGGTTTGGGTAATGGACCCAAGTTTGTTTGATGTATAATGGTATGAGTTTTAATATATTTGAAGGTAATACTATTCTAGATGGATAGTACATGTCATGCCATTTCCGGTGGTATGCGAAATGTCACATAACTCCTCACGGTTATAGATTTATGGCCATGTGAAGTTGGAGAACCCTCATGAGTCATCTAGAAGCCTCAAAACGTCAACGTAGTCAAAGTAGTTGCAAGGAAGAAATTATTTAAATAATAAAGTGAAGTGATGAGTGTATTATAATTCAAAGTGGATACAAAAGAAATTATTGAAACAATAAATTTAATGGAGAAATTACTAAGTGGATAGGTGGTTATAAGTGGGTTAGCCCTAAAATAAGGAAAGTGATTTAAGATGGTTAGAAGGTAACCCCTTGAGGAAGCTACATAAAAGTAGAAATAAGAGGCAAGGGTATCTAATTTAATTACACATGAGAATATTGAATATCTACAAGTGATTGAGGTAACCAAAGGATATCTAAGGAGAATTTAGACAGAAGGTGAAGTAAAAAAGGTCGAAATTCAAGGGAGGGTAAATTCTTTTGATGATGCTTTCTAAGGTATGTTATTTACAGGTCATCTCACCGTTTTCGCAATAAATTTTTTTCTAGTATGATTTAGACCGAGAAATCTAGAGGCCGTTGAATAAACATATCCAAGTAGTTGTGATAAACATTTCATCTTGTGGGTCGTTGTATTTTTGGAGTTACACTTCGTGGAAAATAGGGTTTGTGACTAGTCCTGAAACTAGTCTAAAACAATTGTTTCGGGTAAAAATGTCATAACTTATTCATAAAAGATCAAAATTCAGTGAGAAAAAATGTATTGGTTAGAGTACAGTCTTTAGTATTGTTTGTACCATTTTCATATCCATACAAAAAATATTCCGTGTGGGGCACTCTCTACAAGTTAGCTCTATAGAATAAGCCAAAATTCAACAAGGTATGCCATTTTTGTTGGACAACTGAGAGGGGGGGGGGTGAATCAGTTGTCACCGTGCTTGAACAATTATGATTCTTTTAAAATATTTACAAGGCACTCAATGATGATCACAATAATGCAGGGAAATGAACAATGGCACATTCAACATCAGTCACATATATGAGAAACACAGAGACAAATATTTCCCAAGGAAACCCATACAGGCTAAGAACCTCTTCTTCTTTATATGATAAGTATTATTTACATTCTTTACATTATCATACATTTGAGCACCAACTAATTTTGAGGCTACAACCTCTGTTTTGCAAGCTGCAACTTGCTGAGAGCACCAACTCTCTGTTTTTCTCTAGCACCAACTAGAAGGAAGCACCAACTCCTTGGTTTCTCTAGTACCAACTAGAAGGAAGCACCAACTCCCTGTGTTCAAGCCCCCACTTGAACCTCTGAGGACACCAGTCCTCCCTGGAACCTCCCAACCACCCTCGATTATGAATATGAAATACTGAAACCTATTACAGTGATATAGTGTTCAATAACAACTTACCAGTCTCATCACTGTTCTGCAAGATTTTGCTACTCAGACTTCCTCAGTGTGTTCTAGCATGCATCTGCTACCCATTCTATTCTTCTGCTTTTTATGCTCTGTGCGCCATGTCCATTTGATGCACAATTCGTCTTCTGTTCTTTTCATCTTCTGCACTCTGATCCTTCTTCATGCATGAATCACCTTCAACCACAACATCCACAACAATTCTAGCAACAACAACAACCTCATCTCTTCTCTGTACCGTGTATATATAGCTTCTGTGCATCTTGTGCATGCAATATTTTCCATTCCTTGACATACTCATACTGTGCCAATCTCCTCCACATCTCAAGTGCTCTGCGTTATCATCATCGAGACTCTTCATCTTTTCTGGCAGTTCAACCCTTGTGTCTATCATCACTAGGTGTTATGCCGAGATTCCTTTTTCTCTCTCGTAGTTGAGACTCTTTGTCTTCTCTATTACAATCGAGCTCATCCTTTCTGTTTCAGTTATGAGCTCCAACCCTCATCTAGCTGAAAATTCCTCCATGAATCGTCTTCATTCCACTGGCAGATTCCATGTAACTCGTCAGCTCCTCTGGAAATCACACCAAAGTCTCTTCGCATCCTCTGGTAGAAACCATCGATGGTTTATAGCAGTTACACTGAGAGGATCAACATTGGCCCTTCTATCGTGCTCATGTTCACCTCCATCATTGGATTAACTTTGATGAGTTCTTGCGTTATTTACGCATTTCACACTTTCGCAATTTAGAGATTCTACGATGAGACATCTTGAGTCTCCATGTCACGAGTTCCAAAACTTCGAAACAGAGTTTTTCTGCATTGGCTCCTTCCTTTATATGACCATGGCTATGACCAAGCGCTTATGCATAAAGCGCTTTCGCGATTTCACATTTCATGAAGTTGGATATGAGGCATATCGACTCTCCAAGTCGTGATCTCCAAAACCCCGAAATGGAGCTTATCTCAACTGACTCCTTTCCTTCTCGTGACCACTGGCGGTGACCACAGGCTGTGCCAAAAAGGCGCTTCATATTTTCGTGAGTTTATAAACTTCATTGAGTCTGATCGACGGTTGAAATCTCCATAGATCCGACGGTCCAGATCTTATCGTGAATTCGCATCTTGCGGTTCCTTAGATGGAGGTTCTTGTCACTCCAAGTCGGGATAGGTGAAACTCTGAGATGGAGTCGGATAAACGGTCTAGATCAAACCTCGATCTGAGGACTGAGATTGTTTCGTGATTTCACATTTCATGAAATCGAGAGGTTAGGGAACCCCATTCCTTTGAATTTCCAGTCAGCTCCATGACGATCTTTCGCCACGTGTCCTATGGATCAATGGTCCACGATTGGCCCCGATGGACGGCCAGGATTCCTTCACAGTTTTGGGGAGTTTGATGACTCTTGGACTTATCTGCCTTGTAGCTTCACCATATCTAATGGCTATTGAGCCTTCGTAGATACCCCAGATCCAACGGCCTAGATCTTCTCGCGATTTCTCCACTTCACAATTTCGCTACTTCGCGATTTCGTCCACCTTTGCGATTTCCCTGCTTCGCGATTTCGTCCACCTTCGCGATTTCGCTGTTCTTGCCATCACTGATCTTTGCCATCACTTTTCTTTCCATCAATGAAAATCTTACTCCCAAATGTAAACCTTCCAACAATCTCCCCCTTTGGCATTGATGGCAACAAAGGCACCCCTGTTCTTTTCTCCCCCTTTGGCATTGATGGCAACAAAGGCACCCCTGTTCTTTTCTCCCCCTTTGACATCAATGTCAAAGAAAACATGCTCCCCCTGAGCTATTGCATTAATTTTAGGAGGTATCAGATATGCAACCAATACAAGACTCCCACTAATAGGATGGACTCTCTTAGATGTGAGACGGGATGACACCCAACTTCTGTTTGAGATATTCAAATGGTGTCTTTGCTAGAGGTTAAGTAAAGATGTCTGCAATTTTTTCTGTAGTGGGAATGTAATTGACCTGAACAATCTGATTGGCGACCTGCTCTCTCAGAAAATGATCCTTTATGGGAATATGCTTGGTATTGGAGTGGAATACAAGATTTTTAGACAAACTGATGGCACTAGTGTTATCACAATGAATTGGGATCAGTGCAATGTATTTTACCTCCAAATCTGCAAGTGTCTGAATCATCCATAATACCTGAGTGCAACAAGTAGCAACATAAATGTACTTTTCCTCTGTGGTTGATAAAGAAATGGAACCTTTCTTTTTACTAAGCCAGGCTACTAAGAAGTCACCTAGGAAGAATGCTCCTCCACTGGTGCTTTTTCTCTCATCAACACAGTTTGCCCAATCTGCATCTGAATAAGCAGTCAGTTGAAGATTTTGATTTCTGGGATACCGCAGACCATAAGTCATTGTTTCTTTCAAATACCTGAATATCCTTTTGACAACTTGCAAATGACTCTGTTTAGGTGTAGCCTGATATCTTCCTACCATTCCTACAACATGCATTATGTCTGGGCGAGATGCTGTGATGTAAAATAGGCTTCCTATCATTGATCGATATGAGCTTTGATCATCATCAGGTGAATCATCATCCTTTCTTAATTTACATCTAGTTACCATAGGTTTACCCACAGGTTTAGAATCTTCCATTTGAAACCTTTTCAACATTTCTCTTAGATATTTTTCTTGAGAAATGAACATCCCTTCGTGCCTCTGAGTAATTTGTAGACCAAGAAAAAATGATAGTTCTCCTATCATAGACATTTCAAATTCAGACTCCATGGAAGAAGCAAACCATTGTACCAATGAATCCTTATTACATCCAAATATGATGCCATCTACATAGACTAGTACGATGAGCAAATTATTATCCTCTATTTTAATATACAGATTGTTGTTAGCTATTCCTCTCTTGAACCCTTTGTCTTTGATATACGTATCTAGTCTGTGATACCAGGCTCGAGGGGCCTGTTTTAAACCATATAAATCTTTCTTCAGCTTGCATACTAAGTCAGGGTTATTAGACAGTTTGAAACCCTCTGGTTGCTCCATATAGACTTCTTCACTTAAATCTCCATTTAGAAAGGCTGACTTGACATCCATTTGGTAGACTTTAAACCTTTTATGACAAGCATAGGCAAGAAACATTCTGATAGCTTCTAATATTGTTACAGGCACAAATGTTTCACCAAAATCCAGTCCTTCTATCTGAGCATAGCCTTTACAAACTAACCTTGCTTTGTTCCTGATAACTTGTTCTTGCTCATTCAACTTATTCTTAAAGATCCATTTGGAGCCAATGACGTTTTTACTTTCAGGTCTTTGAACCATCTCCCACGTATTGTTTTTATCAATCTGATCAAGCTCATCATTCATTGCTTTAACCCAATGATCATCTTTGTTGGCTTCATTGAAATTCTTGGGTTCCATCATGGATATGAGAGCTATATGAGATTGTTCAGTGGTTTTGATTAACTTTCTCCTAGTTTGTACACCTTTGTCTTTTTCTCCAATTATCTGACTTGTAGGATGATTCTTTTGAATGATTCTAGAGGAGGAATTTGTAGTTGACTGCTAATTTGAGTCTGTCTAAGTGTCTGAGTCTTCATTTGATTTAGAGTCTTTGTTTTCTGATTCTTGGACTTGTTCATCTTCATCTTTAGCTGTGTCTTCTGTAGAAGACTCATTACTGTATACCTCTCTTGCTGGAATTCCTTCATCAATTTTTACATCAATACAATCAACCATTTTATGCAGCCTCTTATTATAGCATCTACATCTTTTACTGTTTGTAGCATACCCTAAGAAGATACCTTCATCATCCCTGTCATCATATTTGCCGAGGTTCTCATCATTATTCTTTATGTAGCATTTACTCCCAAAGACTCTAAAGTGTTTGATTGAGGGAGGTCTTCCAAACCATAATTCATAAGGTGTCTTGTCACTTTGTGGTCTGAGGTGGGCTTTGTTAAGCACATGGACTACTGTGTGTATTGCTTCTACCCAATAGGTTTGACCAATGTTCTTCTCATTCATCATTGACCTGGCCATTTCTTGCACTGTTCTGTTTTGCCTCTCAACAACTCCATTTTGTTGTGGAGTTCTTGGGATTGTGTATTCTCTCTTGATCCCATGTTCATCGTAGAATTTCTTAAAGTCTCTTGACATAAAATCTCCTCGCTGATCTGATCTTACTGCCTTTAACCTCTTGCCTGTTTGAGTCTTTGTTAAAGCCTTAAATATTTTAAACTTCTCAAATGCTTCAGCTTTTTCTTTGAGAAAGACAACCCAAGTAAGTCTGGAGTAATTTTCGATAATCAACATGAAGTAGTTTTCTTTCCCTATGCCTTCCTGTCTTGATGGTCCACATAAATCCATATGAACTAATTGGAGTGGTTTCTCTGTTGAAGTAAATCTCTTGAATCTTGGGGATTTGATATTCTCGGAAGATATTTTACTGCCTCGAGGTTTTTGAGTTTGATTAAGTGGTCAAAGTTTAAATTTCCAAGTCTCCTATGCCATAACCAACTTTCATCATGTTTTCTTAGATGACATTCTTCTCTATTTTCTTTCAGCACATATACATTATTTTCTATCCTTATTCCTTTGGCCACCACTTGTCCTGAGTTTACAGACTTTATCTTGCATTCCTTGGATGTGAACAACACTTCTCATCCTCTGTCACACATTTGACTTACACTGAGCAGATTATGTTTCATCCCATCCACAAGTAGAAAATCTTGGGCTTTTCCTTTTCCATTACTTAAGCTCACCATCCCTTTGCCCTTTATTTTCCCTGGAGCATCATTTCCAAAGGTTACGTTTCCTGATTTTCTTTCACTTAGAGATAGAAACTTTCCTTTATCTCCCATCATGTGTTTGGAGCATCCACTGTCTATATACCAAGGGCTCATTTTTCTTTGAGCGGACAACACTAATCCACACTTGTCACTTTCCTTCTTCTTCCAAAACTTGACATTTTCAGGAGGAGATTTCAAATCTGGTTCATATTCCCTTAAACGACAGTCAATAGATTTGTGTCCATAGTTATGACAGATGTAGCATTCAATCTCATTGTTCAACAGGTCAAACTTATTGGTGCAGCATTGTCTACTCATTGATTGTTGATTATTTCTTGACCTGTTTAGTTGCATGTCCTTGGACTTAATTTGGCAATTGGCAATCAGTGAAGGTTTGTTACTTGGCTGCATCATTCTTTGTTGTGGCAAGTATTTATTCTTTTGAAATATTAATTGCTCATGTATAAGTCTTAAGGAACAATTTACAACTTTGTGACCAAAGTTAGCACAGCAGAAACAATAACCATAGAAGAATTCTTTGTACCTGGAAAATGGTTGTCTTCTTTGAGCAAATCGATTTCTTCTAGACTGATGATGTCATTCAGCAGTGAGCATATTACTTATTTGTTCTACAGATTCAGATCTGGCATCTTTTACCTTACTCGACCTGGGCGACTGATTGTCTTCCTTTGTTTCTGCAGGATTGTTATTGTCATTGGTTACACTTTTGACAAACTTGATGGGTTCTTCATTTCCTGGCTTACCATTGCTTGATCCCTCTTCATACACCAAGTCATTTTTCATCTTTGGATTCCTTTGCTGATTCAGAATGGTGGCCAATCCTTCCGAGGCTTTGATACTTGACAGATTCTGATTATACAAGGCTTGAAACTTCTCCATTTCTTTCCTCGTTTTCACTACTTCTTGTTCTAATGCTTCACATCTTGCCTTCTTTTCTAATAGCTGTTGTTTCAGAATATCTTCGATTTTTTTTGCCTCTTCCAATTCTACTTTTAGTAGGACAAGTTCTTCATCAGGTTCTTTATTGTCTTTCTCGAACTGTATCAACAATTATCTTTGCTTTCTGTTCTTGATTCTTAGTCTGTCAATCTCTTCCAGTGCACTGATCAGTTCTCCTTCCATGTCAACCACAACTTCTTCTTCATCACTTCCTATGATTTTATTATCATAATCCTCTTTGGCCATAAGTATGAAGTCATTTATTTTATCTTCAATAGAGGAGTCATTTTCTTCATCATCTGAAGGATCATCATCATTGTTTACGAACAGACTTTTCTTCTTAAAGTTTTTCTCTTTAAAGAAATTTCTGTGTTTGTACTTCTCCTCATCATCACATGTTTGATCCTTTCCTTTGTGGGGACATTTATTTTGAAAATGACCTATCCTACCACAGTTGAAACATTTGAAAGGCAGTTTACCTTTGTATTTTCTTGATCCTTTCTTCAGTCTCTTCACAAATTTTGCTTCAATTTCATCAGGCTCAGAATCCTCATTCTTGTCTTCTTTAAATGATGCTTCTCTAGAGGTAGGTTTATCTTTAACTATTCTCATTTCATATGCAGTCAATGTTCCTTGCAGTTGATCAAACCCCAAGGTTTTTAGATCATTAAGTTCTTCTATAGTAGAGACCTTCAGGTTGAACCTATTTGGGAGAGATCTCAAGATTTTCTGAACTAAAGAAGG
>ML785478.1:314212-324999 GCA_009831015.1 Picea engelmannii
GGGGAGATTGTTGGAAGAATGGTTGTTGTCATTGATGTCAACCCTAGTCATGGGTTTTGGACCGCAAGATTGATGAAGGTATTTGGACATGAAGGAAAATGCGCATGCAGATACACCACCCATGGATGGATAGTATACATCATGTTGTTTCCATTGGTATGTGGCATGTCACGTGGATCCTCATGGTTGAGGAGAAATGAATTTTTGAAGATGACAAAGTGAATTGAAGAAGGAAGTACATGTAAGCCCTGAAGATAATTAAAGAAATGAATTACAAAATAAGAAAGTGTCAGGTTGACCCTAATGTTAAAAG
This sequence comes from Picea engelmannii, assembly GCA_009831015.1. Lineage (NCBI taxonomy): Eukaryota > Viridiplantae > Streptophyta > Pinopsida > Pinales > Pinaceae > Picea > Picea engelmannii. The sequence goes on from ML785478.1 coordinate 314,526, forward strand.
AAAGTAACATAAATGGTATAAATAAACATCATTATACATTCATTTGATACAAGTTGAATTTCAGAGGTAATAAGAAGAAAATAAGGCTGGATTTCAAGGGAGGATGAAGTCTTTTGGTGATGTGTTCTAAGGTATGTTATTTTCAGGTAATCTTACCATTTTTGCTATAAAATGTTTTCTAGAATGATTTAGATGGTGAAATAGCTATGGTATTGAGAAGACATATCAAGGTACCTCTGGTAAAAATTTCATCTCTTGATTCRCTATAATTATGGAGATACACTCTGTGGAAGATAGGGTTTGTGACCAGTCCTGAAGCTAGTCAATAAACAGGTGTTCCGGGTAAAACAATAATAACTTCTTCATTGAGAATCCAAATTAAGTGGAACAAATTTCATTGGAAAGAGTACACACGTTAGTTTCTTGTGTGCGAGTTTTCGAATTGAATGTTAATTATTGAGGACGGGGCATTCTGTGCAAGTTCACTCTCCTAAATAGACCAGAATTGAATAAAGTCTACCATTCTTTCTATAACCTCTTTTTGGGGAGGATTCAAGGAGTGAAAATTGGAGGATTTTCAGAGAATACATTGAGTAATATTATCTATAGGATCAAAGTACTCCAAGAATTGAAGAATTTCAGAAATTGAAGAAGTCTCAGGAAGCATTATCAGGTTCCATGTGATGATTGGTTGATGGTGATGATTTAATGTAAAGTTTTATTATCTCTCATATATTCTTGGGTGGAAGGAAGGGGAAAGGATGGAGAGTTAAAATCTCTCTTGATATTGGAGGATTGTATCTTCCTCTTGGAGGTTTATCCCTCCCTTTACATTTGGAAGCTGTAGCTACCTTTGGAAGCTGTAGCTACCTTTGGAAGTCATAGCTACCCTTGAACAATAACTATTGATTATTTCTCATATATTGTGCATGGTGTATTGTGGTGTATTTGTGTAACTCTTATACTATTGTTCATTTCTCATTGGATAGAGTTGAATGGTTTAAGTATAAGTTGAAAAAGGTTTTAAATTGTACTTGATACTGATTCACCCCCCTCTCAATATCAACAACTTGCATTTTATGGTTAAAAAGGATTAAATTTCTCTATTACTTATTCACCCCCCTCTCATTAATAAAACAATTGGTATCAGAGAAGGTTCCTTAAAAATTAGTTTAACCACTAAAAGGTAGATCATGGAGAGAAACAACATGTATAAAAATAGAATAACACAGTTTGATGGACAAAAGTATGCATTTTGGAGTAGAAGGATGAAAAAATATATAAAGGCACAAGAATTTGAAATTTGGCAATCAATAGTAGATGGATACAAAGAACCAACAATTCCGCAAACAAGTGAAAAAACAATGAAACTCAACAAAATAATTCCAAAGCCACAAATACACTTTTGAATGGTCTCGATGAATTGATATATATCAAAGTTGTACATTGTAAATCCTCTAAAGAGATTTGGGAAAAAATTCAAAATATTTATGAAGGAGATTCAAAAGTCAAAGGAACAAAACTTCAAACTTATAGAGGTCAATTCGAACAACTAAAGATGAAGGAAGATTAGAGTATTGCAACTTACTTCTTACGAGTCGATGAAATAGTGAATGCAATCATAGGATTGGGTGAATAAATTGAAGAATCTGTAATTATTCAAAAGGTAATAAGATCTCTTCCTATGATATTTGATCCTAAGATATCAACACTAGAAGAAAGAGCATATCTAGATTCAATAAGCATGGACAAACTACATGGAATATTCACAGCATATGAAATGAGAACTAAACAAAAAAATCTAGATATAAAAGAAACAACTTTCAAAGAATCTGAAAGGTCAAAGAAAAAGGGAAAGAAAAATGAACATAACAACAACAATGACTTCTCAGAAGATGATTATGAAGAAGTGGCCAACTTTGTCAGAAGATTGAACAAAGGTACCAACCACAGATATAAAGCTAAGCTTCCATTGATTTTTTTTAATTGTGATGGTATTGGTCATTTTGGTAACAAATGTCCCCATAAGAAAAATAAGAGGGATGATTAAGATTACTCAAATATAAAACAAACATATAAAGGAAAAAGAACAAAAAAGAAAGATTTCAAGAAAAACTTATGCACCAAAGAAGACATCTCCTCGTCAAATGAAGATGAAGTCAGTGACAGTGAGATAGAAAGAGTTCTATTCATGGAAGTAGAAGACTTTGATAAATAAGACACCGAAGAAGAATATGAAAAGGCATAAGTTGACTACCGAGAAGAATTTTTGAGTGCCATAGAAGTTATAAGAAGAGAAAAGAAAAAAAACAAGAAGCTACACGTAGAACTAGACAAGAAAGAAGACAATCAACAACTAGAACAAATGATCATGAAATTGAAGGTTCAAATAGAGGAAGATAAAATAATTGAAGAAGCACTCAAAGAAAAAATAGAAGAAATAGACAAGATCATTGGAAATTTGGAAGGAGATATTGCCACATTTAGAAAGGATTTTCAAAAGAAAAATATGCTGAACAACTCAAATGTTTTGGATGACATCATCAGTAGTCAAAAGCCTCATCATGACAAGTCCAGAATTGGATACAATCATACAAAAAAATGATCAAGCTCCAAAACAACAGAATACGAAACATATCCAAAATGTTATGCAGAAACAATCAAAGTGGATAGGAAGGCTTATAAGGAAGATTACAAGGAAACTCCTCCACTGAGAAGATTCAAATTCCAGAATCAATGAATGACAGAAACAAATAAGCCTCGGGAATAAGAAGGATTCATAAAAGAAACTCCTTTCAAAATATGTTCAAATCCCAGGTATCAAACTATCTTTTTTTGTTTATGTTATGCATGCAATAATTTTGGACACAAAGCTGTAAATTGCAGAGCTAATAGGAGGAACATAAACAACTTTGAAAGTCATACACAAAATGGTTATCCAAGAAGGCCCATTGAAACACAAAGAAGAAGCTACAACATGTTTGAATTATTGAGCACTCAAGTGGAATGATACAAGTGCAACAACTTTGGACACATGGACAAAACATATAGAATGTGAGTCCCTCATAGAGAACCACAACAAAACTACAAAAGTTACAGAGAGGAACATCATAAGAGAACATGGATAAGAAAGTAGAATCAATATAACAATGAAGAATGTACACTCATTCTAAAAGATAAGTATAAGAAACATGGTTGGTATGTTGACAATGGCCGTTCAAAACACATGACAAGTGATAAAGATATGTTTATTACATTAAGAAAGGAAAGAGATGGATCAATCTCCTTCAGAAATGATGATTCAACTAAAATCATTGGAAAAGGCACAGTCAGAATTGGAAACAAGAATACCAAGAAAAAAATATTCTACTAGTATAAGATATGAAACATAATATTCAAAGTGTAAGTCAATTGTGTGACCAAGGTCATAAAATTACTTTCAATTCACATAAGTGCAAGATAAGAAAAGAAGGTTCAGGAAAATTGATTGCAACAACTGCAATAACTTCAAGCAGCATACATGTATTAAGTGAAATTGGAAATGGAAAGTGTTTTCCAGGAAAGGAAGACGAAAGTTGGATATGGCACAAAAGAATGGGTTACATACACTTTGATAACCTTTTCAAAGTCAGAAAAACATAAGCATTTAGAGAAATTCCCGAGATCACGAAACCAACCAACACTTTATGCAAGCATTGTCAACAAGGAAAGAAAAGAAAGACCCGGTTCAAATCAAAGGAATATTCAACGACAAGACCACTGGAAATTGTGCATATTGATATAGTTGGACCAACAACAACAAAGGGTTTAAAAGGTGATAAATACTTTGTGTTATTAGTTGATGATTATACAAGAATGACTATAGTTTGCTTTCTCAAGAATAAGTCAAAAGATTTTGAAAACTTCAAGTTCTACAAGGAAATGGTTGAAAATGAAATGGATTTAGAAATCAAATGTTTGAGATGTGATAATGGAGGAGAGTTCACTTCAAATAAATTTATGGATTACTGCAACAAGCATGTAACACAAAGGAAATTCTTCACTACTAGGACACCTCAACAGAATGAAGTTGTTGAGAGAAAGAACACGACAGTACATGAAATGGATCAAATGGATTCAAAATTGACAGAATTTTTTTGGACACATGCAGTGCATACAACAATTCACATTCAAAACAAAGTAATTCTTAGAAACAACAATGACAAAACTCCCTACAAGCTATGAAAAGGAAGACCAACAAATGTGAAGCACTTCAGAGTATTTGGAAGAAAATGCTACATCAAAAGAGAAGATGGTAGAATGGGAAAGTTTGACTCTTGTGTGGAAAAAGGATTACTTGTTGGTTACTCAACTACAAGGAAATCATACAAGTGTTACAATCTGAGGTTGAAAAAAGTTGTGGAAAGCATCAAAGTAACAATTGATGAAACAAGTGGACAAGAATTAAAGGAAGAAGAAAATAAATCAGTGGAACAACTTTACAAAGAAGAAAGAAAAGATGAAGAAGAAGTAGAAGGGGAAGATGAAGAGGATCATATAGAAGTAGAAGAACAAGTTCAACAAGTACCTCCAAAGACACCTAGAAAACAAGTACAAAAGAATCATCTTTCATATTAGATTATCAGAAACAAAGATGCATGAGTTGAGACTAGAAGAATAATCCGTTCACCAAAAAAAATACACCTAGCTCTCTTATCTATGATTGAACCAAGCAGTTTTGAAGAGGCCAACAATGATGAATTATGGAATAAGGAAATGGATGAAGAATTGGATCAAATAGAGAAGAATTCCACTTGGGAACTGGTTCCAAAACCAAAGAATAAGAATGTGATTGACACAAAGTGGGTTTTCAGAAATAAATTGAATGAAGATGGAAAGGTTACAAGGAACAAAGCCATATTGGTATGTAAAGAATACACACAAGATGAAGGGATAAAATTTGAAGAGACATTTTCCCCAGTTTCCAGAATGGAAGCAATTTGATTTATTTTATCTTATGCATGCTCCAAGAATATTGAAGTGTATCAGATGGACATGAAATCATCTTTTCTGAACGAGGAACTTGAATAAGAACTCTACATTAAACAACCAGAATTATTTCAGTTGTCAAAGAACGCAAATTATGTGTGTAAATTGAAGAATTCCTTGTATGGTCCAAAACATGCTCTTAGAGCATGGTACTCTAGATTGGATAAATATCTACAACGGACAAGGTTTAGAAAATGAAGTGCATACAACAACCTCTACATCAAGGTAACTCAAGATAGTATTTTTTTAATTGAAGTTTATGTTGATGATATTATTTTTGGAAGTACTGATGACAAGTTAAGCCATAAATTTGCAAAGGACATGCAAAATGAATTTGAAATGTTATTACTCGGAGAACTATCCTTCTTTCTGGGCCTTCATATATGTCAAAGAAACCAAGGAAGTTTTATTTCTCAAACTAAGTATATCAAAGAAATGTTAAAGAGGTTCAATATAGAAGATTCCAAACCAGTTACCATTCCTATGCAAACCAATTGCAAGTTGAGGAAAGGTGATGATTGAAAGTCTACAGACTAGAGACAATACAGGTCAATGATTGGTAGCTTACTATATGTGACAACCTCCGGACCAGATGTAATGCAGACAATTGGAAAAGTGGCACGCTTTCAAGCAACACAAAAGGAATCACATGTATTAACAATGAAGATGATTTTCAGATATCTCAAAGGAACATAAGAGTTTGGATTATGGTATCCAAAAGGAAAGGATCTATCACTTATTTCCTACACAGATGCATATTGGGAAGGTTGCATTGATGATTGATGATGCACCAGTGGAGTGACGTTCTACTTGGGTGAGTGTTTAGTATATTGGCTAAACAAGAAACAATCATCAATATTTTTATCTACAACCAAAGTAGAGTATATTACAACAACAAGATGTTGTGTTGAGGTTATACAAATGAAATAAAATTTGACAGATATATAGTTTGAGTATGATGAGCCCATTCCAATCTATTGTGATAATACAAGCGCCATCAGTATCTCAAAGAAACCAATGATGCAGTCCAAGATGAAGAACATTCCAATAAAGTATTACTTTCTATGGGAACAAGTTGTACAGAAGAACATTGGAGTTGAATATGTGGGGTACAAAAGAACAAGTGACAAAGACATTTACAAAACTACTTCCACGAGAATCCTTTGAGTATCTTCGCCAGAGACTCGAAATAATTTCTACTCCAAAATGAATGGTTTTGAATGCTTATCTTATATGTCTTATATTTACATGAGGAAGCACCATAAAGAGGAAAATTCAGGTTGGAAGATCATTTTGAGGAAGAGTTCAGTCAGGGGGAGAAACCTCGGATGGAATGAAACCTTTTCCATTGATGACAAAGGGGGAGAGATTTATCAGATGCAAAGGTAAATGCTTGGAGAAAGAGCACAAAGGCATGGTTCCAGGGGGAGTGATGGTCACAGGGGGAGCATGAGTGATATGGATTCATTATTTAATCAGAGTGTTGCCATCAATGCCAAAGGGGGATATTTTTTATTATTTGGGTTGGTTGTCATTGATGTCAACCCTTGAAGAAAGTCCAATAGCGAATTTTGGTAGCAAAAAGGTTTGGGTAATGGACCCAAGTTTGTTTGATGTATAATGGTATGGGTTTTAATATATTTGAAGGTAAGACTATTCTAGATGGATAATACATGTCATGCCATTTGCGGTGGTATGTGGAACATCACATAAGTCCTCACGGTTAGAGAGTTATGGCCATGTGAAGTTGGAGAACCGTCACGAGTCATCTAGAAGCCCCAAAAGTTCAAAGTAGTCAAAGTAGTTGCAAAGAAGAAATTATTTAAATAATAAAGTGAAGTAATGAGTGTACTATAAGTCAAAGTGGATAGAAAAGAAATTATTTGAATAATAAATTTAATGGAGAAATTACTAAGTTGACAAGTGGTTATAAGTGGGTTATCCCTAAAATAAAGAAAGTGGTTTAAGATGGTTAGAAGGTAACCCCAAGTGAGGAAGCTACATAAAGGTATAAATAAGAGGAAATGGTATCTCATTTAATTACACTTGAGCATATTGAATATCTATAAGTCACTAAGGTAACCAAATGATATCTAAGGTGAATTTAAGAAGGAAGGTGAAGTAAAGAAGGCTGAAATTCAAGGGAGGATAAATTCTTTTGATGATGCTTTATAAGGTATGTTATTTACAGGCCATCTCACCATTTTTGCAATAACTTTGTTTATATAATGATTCAGAATGCAAAATATGGAGGCCGTTGAGGAAACATATCCAAGTAGATTTGATAAAAAAATCATCTTGTGGGTCATTGTATTTTTGGAGTTACACTACGTGGAAAATAGGGTTTGTGGCTAGTCCCGAAACTAGTCTAAAACATGTGTTTCGGGTAAAAACTTCATAACTTCTTCATAACAAATCCAAATTTAGTAAGTCCAAATGTATTGGTTATAGTACAATTTGTAGTAATATGTTTACCATTTTCCTATCCATACAACAAACATTTCATGCGGGGCACGCTCTACAAGTTCACTCTCTAGAATAAGCTAGAATTCAACAAGGTATGCCATTTTTGCTATCACTCCTTTTCAGAGAGGTTCCAAGCAGTGAAACATGTAAGAACTGCATAAAGACACTGAAGAACATTTTGTACTATTTTCATATCTTTATTCATTATAGGTACATAGTTTTGACTATTTCAAGTTAGGGTTGTTGACTAATCCAAAATTAGTCTTGTGAGACTAAAGTAAAGTTTGATGAAAATGATAGTCTCTTGGGGTTTAAGTTAAGGAAGGTTTGTAGGTATGCGATCATATACAATAGGTCTATTACAAAGTTACAAATTAGATTTGGATGATGAAATGGATGAGGGCTTTTGGTTGAGGTACATGTTGGGTACACGGTTGAGACAATTAGTTGATGAGTTGACACATACATGAGGTGTATAGTTGATGATGTTGATACATATTGATGATTCATAGTCGATGCGTAGTTGATGCATGATTGGTACATATTTGGCACATGGTTGGAGGCACTTGTTAATAGTAATGTTGACACATGAATTATGGATGATGTAGCATACTTGTATTGGTATATTATTAGAAGCACATATTGATCTTGGTGATGATTATGAGTAGTTGTGTTATTCTTGGTCGATGCACATATTGGTGATATTGTGCATATGGTTGAGAGTTGTCTTGGTGATTGATCTTGGTGAGTAGATATGATTTGGTTGATAAGATTGATGAGACAGGTTGTCGTGACAGGTTGTTTGGACAGGTTATTGTGACATGTTATATGTACAGGTTTGGTGCATGGTTGATGCATTTGTTTATGGTAGAGGTTGATGTATGGTACATTCTGGAACATTTTATTATACAGGGTGTTACAGGTTGTTTGGTGTAGGTTGATTGGTACAGTTTTACATCAGTATATCTCACAGTGATAGCGTGGCAATGGTTCCGTAATTCTACTTCTACAACATGGTAGTTGGATGAGGCAAGGATAGGTGGTTGTAGCCACCTTTCAGTTGTAGCTAGAGAAGATAGGGGGTTGTGGCCTCCTACTAGTTGTAGCCACATAATTGGGGAGTTGGAGCTTCCCCCAGGTTGTATCTTGAGAAACTAGGGGGTTGGAGCCTCCTTCCAGTTGTAGCTGGAAAACAAAGGAAGTTGGTGCTTCCAATAAATGTAATTCTTAAAGACATATAAGAAAAAACATTCCATGGTTTTCTCCCGCTTTGGGTTTCCATGGAAAAAAACTGGTGTATTGTGTATCTGTATGATTCCTCATTTGTTCATTTGTTTATTTACTCTGAAACTATTGGATAATAATGCTACATTGATATAACACTTGCATTTTATGGTTAAAAATTATTAATTTTCTCTATGAGAGATTCACCCCCCCGTCTCAGTAATCCAATAATTGGTATCAAAGCTAGTTCCTTCAGAAATCAGTTTAACCACTGAAAGGTAGATCATGGAGAGAAACATGTATAAAAACATAATACCATAGTTTGATGGACATAAGTATGTATTCTAGAGAAGAAGGATACAAATATATATACAGGAACATGGATTTGAAATTTGACAATCAATAGTAGATGGATACAAAGAACGAGCAATTCCGCCAACAGGTGAAAAAACAATGAAACTCAGTCAAAATAATTCCAAAGCCACAAATGCACTTCTGAATGGTCTTGGTGAATCGGTATATACCAAAGTTGTACATTATAAATCCGCTAAAGAGATGTGGGACAAACTTAAAAATATTTATGATGGAGATTGTTGGTTCCAATTGATGATTTCAATCAGAGTTTGATTAATGTCAACCCGGGAAGGTAAACTTAGAAGTGCTTATCTAAAATATATAGATCTAGAAATATTTCTAATATGTCCGAGATCTTAAAGTTCCCTTACAAGAACATATTCATCAAAATCTCTTTCAACAACTAATCAAACCTAGATCTAACAATTATCAAGATCCTAAGGTTCTCTTACAAGAACACCTGAATTTTAGGATCTCCTCCAATATTAGAACATTTAACAAAACTTAAAAGCTAAAATTAAACAAACCTAAATCTAATAATTGTCTGAGATCTTATGGTTCTCTTACAAAAACACTTTCAAATAAGATCCTTCCAGTATTAGAACATTTCACAAAACTTAAAAGCTGAAATCAAACAAAAACATAAATTAAGTTATACCTGAAATAAGAAAATAAGCATGCAAGTGAGGCCATGGGGGCCTTCCATAACTCCACAAGCACACCACTTCAAAGGAGACTCAAATGTGGAAGCAAAATATGATTCTTTATTTCAAAATCTCCAAAACCAACTCTAAGATTACAATTCTTTCTAATTCTAGGATTACAAGCTTCAAGATTACCAATGGAGGAGATTGTACTCCCATTTATACAATGGGATGAGTAACAAACTCATAATGATCAGCCACTAATCTCTCTTTAGTTCCATAAATCTCTCAACCATCTAGACACATAACCCTCTTTTGTCCTTGATCTTCTCCATGAGATCATGATCTCTTATCTTATCAAATTCGAATTTGATCATTCAAGGCCACATAAAGGTGTCTTGGAAGCTTCTTTTGTACCTATACATGTCAACAAACTCATTCTAATTGTTAGGTATAAGTATAAGCATATTATTTTCTAAAGTTTAACCACAAATCCACTTAAAAATGTTAAGAATTGATAAAAATTTGGAAAAGCATAGTTATAACCCAATGATGAGGTAAATGTAATGATGTGTAGGTGATATGAAGGTGATATGAAGGTGAAATGGAAGTAACTGTGAAGGTTTTAGTGAATTAATGGAGTGAGAATAGGGACTATTTTGAAACCCTACATACCCCCAAACTGAAGGTATTGCATGTCCTCATGCAATCAATTACATTACTTTTTGATACTTGAGCTTTGGCTTAAACTCTGCATG
>ML785478.1:341768-405520 GCA_009831015.1 Picea engelmannii
CTCCATTAAATTTATTATTGAAATAATTTATTTTGTATTCACTTTGAATTATAATACACTCATCACTTCACTTTATTATTTACCTTTTAAAATCTCTTAAACAACTTTGACTACTTTGACCTTTTGGGGCTTCTAGATGACATGTGAGGGTCCTCCAACTTCGTAAGGCCATAACTCTCAAACCGTGAGGAGTTATGTGATGTTATACATACAACAAGAAATGAAATGACATGTACTATCCATATAGAATAGTATTATCTGAAAATATATCATAACTCATACCATTACCCATCAAACAAACTTGGGTCCATTAGCCAAACCTAGGGTCTCTAACTTCTCATGGCCATAACTCTCTAACCGTGAGGAATTATGTGACGTTCCACATACCACCGGAAATGAAATGACAAGAAATATCCATCTAGGATGTTTTCCCTGACAAATTCACTTTCCTTCATCTCATTATTTCACAATTAAGCATGGGTTCTCTTACTCTACAAAGCATCTTCCCATGAGGGATTTCACCATAAGGGGAGCACTTTGGAGTTCATCCATATTTACTTCTTATCAACTATGACAAAACAATAATGAGTCATATTTACATAAAACAATATTGGGTCCATTACCCAAACCTTTGTGCTACAGGGCTTTCTTCAAGGGTTGACATCAATGACAACCAACCTTAATCAACACACGCCAATACATGAAATGGCTCGAACAATGCTAATGGATTCAAAATTGGCAGACATTTTTTGGACAAATGCAGTGCATACAACAATTCACATTCAAAACAAATTAATGCTCAGAAAAAAACAATGAAAAAAATCCCTAAGAACTATGGAAAGGAAGACCAGAAAATGTGAAGCACTTTGGAGTATTTGGAAGAAAATGCTACATCAAAAGAGAAGATGGTAGAATGGGAAAGTTTGTCTCTTGTGTGGAAAAATGAGTATTTGTTGGTTACTCAAGTACAAGGAAAGAATACAAGTGTTACAATATGAAGTTGAACAAAGTTGTGGAAAGCATCAATGTAACAATTGATGAAATAGGTTGATGAGAATTAAAGGAAGGAGAAAATGAATCATTGGAACAACTTTACGAAGAAGAAGCGGAAGATGAAGAAGAAGTAGAAGGGGAATATGAAGTGGATAAGATAGAAGTAGAAGAGAAATTTAAGCAAGTGCCTCCAAAGACACCTAGAAAATGAGTACAGAAGAATCATCCTTTAGATCATATTATCAGAAACAAAGATGCAGGAGTTGGGACTAGAAGAAGAATTTGTTCACCAGAACAAACACACCTAACACTCTTATCTATGATTGAACCAAGTAGTTTTGAAGAGACCAACAAAGATGAATTCTAGAATAAGGCCATGGATGAAGAATTGGATCAAATAGAGAAGAATGACACTTGGGAATTGGTTACAAGACCAAATAATAAGAATGTGATTGGCACACAGTGGATTTTCAGAAATAAATTGAATGAATATGGATAGGTTACAGGGAATACAGATAGATTGGTATGTAAAGGATAGACACAAGTTGAAGGAATTGACTTTGAAGAGACATTTTCCCCAGTTGCCAGAATGGAAGCAATCAGATTTCTTTTAGCTTATGCATGCTCCAAGAATATTAAAGTGTATCAGATGGACGTGAAATCATCTTTTCTGAATGGGGAACTTGAAGAAGAAATCTACATTGAACAACCAGAAAGATTTCAATTGTCAGAGAATGAAAATTATGTGTGTAAATTGAAGAAGGCCTTGTATGGTATAAAATAGGCTCCTAGACCATGGTACTCTAGAATGGATAAATATCTACATCAGGAAGGGTTCAGAAAATGAAGTGCAGACAACAACCTCTACATCAAGGTAACTCAATATAGTATTTTATTAATTGAAGTTTATGTTGATGATATTATTTTTGGAAGTACTGATGACAGGTTAAGCCATAAATTTGCAAAGGATATGCATAATGAATTTGAAATGTCATTACTTGGAGAACTATCCTTCTTTTTGAGTCTTCATATACGTCAAATCAACCAAGAAATTTTTATTTCTAAAACTAAGTATATCAGGGAAATGGTAAAGAGGTTCGGAATGGAAGATTGCAAACCAGTTACCACTCCTATGGAAACCAGTTGCAAGTTGAGAAAAGATGATGATTCAAAGTCTACATACCAAAGGAAATACAATTCAATGATTGGTAGCTTACTATATGTGACAACATCAAAACCAGATCTAATGTAGGCAGTTGGACAAATGACATGATTTCAAGCAGCACCAACAGAATGACATGTATTATCAGTGAAGAGGATTTTCAGATATCTCAAAGGAACAAAAGATTTTGGATTATGATATCCAAAAGGAAAGGATCTATCACTTATTGCCTAGACAGATGTAGATTGGGAAGGTTGCATTGATGACCGACGAAGCACCAATGGAGAAGCATTCTACTTGGGTGAGTGTTTAGTATCTTGGCTAAGAAATAAATAATCATCGATATATTTATCTACAGCTGAAGCAGAGTATATTGAAACAACAAGATGTTGTACTTAGGTTCTATGGATGAAACAAACTTTGACATATATACAGGTTGAGTATGATGATCCCATTCCAATCTATTGTGATAATACAAGCGTCATCAATATCTCAAAGAACCCGATGATGCACTCCAAGATGTAGCACATTCCAATAAAGTATCATTTTATATGGGAATAGGTTGTACAGAATAACATCAAATTTGAATATGTGGGCACCAAATAATAAGTGACAAACATCTTTAGAAAACCGCTTCCATGGGAATCCTTTGAGTATCTTCTCCAGAGACTTAGAGTAATTTCTACTCCAAAACGAATCCTTTTGAATCCCTATCTTATATGTCTTAGATTTACATGAGGAAGCACCATAAAGAGGATAGTTTAGGTTGGGATATCATTTTCAGGAAGAGTTCATTCAGGGGGAGAATCCTCGGACGGAAAGATACATTTTCCATTCATGACAAAGGTGGAGAGATTTATCATATGAAAAGGTAAATGCTTGGAGAAAGAGCACAAATGCATGGTTCTAGGGGGAGTAATGGTCACAGGGGGAGCATGAGTGATATGACTTCATTATTGCATCAGAGTATTGCCATCAATTCCAAAGGGGGATATTGTTGATTATTTGTGTTGGTTATCATTGATGTCAACCCTTGAAGAAATTCCGGTAGCACAAAGGTTTGGGTAATGGACCCAAGTTTGTTTGATGTATAATGGTATGAGTTTTAATATGTTTGAAGGTAATACTATTCTATATGGATAGTACATGTCATGCCATTTCCAGTGGTATGTGGAACTCCACATAACTCCTCACGGTTAGAGATTTATGGCCATGTGAAGTTGGAGAACCCTCATGAGTCATCTAGAAGCCCTAAAAGGTCAAAGTAGTCAAAGTAGTTGCAAAGAAGAAATTATTTAAATAATAAAGTGAAGTGAAGAGTGTACTATAATTCAAAGTGGATACAAAATAAATTATTTAAATAATAAAGTTAATGGTGAAATTACTAAGTGGACAAGTGGTTAAAAGTGGGTTAGCCCTAAAATAAGGAAAGTGGTTTAAAATGGTTAGAAGGTAACCCCTTGAGGAAGCTACATTAAATTATAAATAAGAGGCAAGGGTCTCTCATTTAATTACACTTGAGAATATTGAATATCTATAAGTGACTGAGGTAACCAAATGATATATAAGGAGAATTTCAGAGGGAAGGTGAAGTAAAGAAGGCCAAAATTCAAGGGAGGATAAATTCTTTTGATGATGCTTTCTAAGGTATGTTATTTACAGGTCATATCACCATTTCCGCAATAACGTTTTTTCCAGAATTATCCAGACCATGAAATCTAGAGGTCGTTGAGGAAATATATCCAAGTAGATGTGATAAAAATTTCAGCTTGTGTGTCGTTGTATTTTTGGAGTTACACTCCGTGGAAAATAGGGTTTGTGGCTAGTCCTGAAATTAGTCTAAACTAGTTGCTTTAGGTAAAAATGTCATAACTTCTTCATAAAATATCCAAATTTGGTAAGTACAAATGTATTGGTTAGAGTACAGTCTTTAGTATTCTGTGTACCATCTTCAGATTCATACAAAAAATATTCTTTGTGGGGCACGCTCTACAAGTTCTCTCTCTAGAATAATCCAAAATTAAACAAGGTATTCCATTTTTTCTATAACTCCTTTTCTGAGAGGTTCCAAGCAGTGAAACCTGGAGGAATTGCACAAAATAAAATGAAGAACATTGTGTACTATTTTTAAATCTTTATTCATTACAGGTACATAGTTATGATTATTTCAAGTTAGGGTTGTTGACTAATCCAAAATTAGTCATGTGAGACTAAAGTAAAGTTTGATGAAAATGCTGGTCTCTTGTTGTTAAAGTTAAGGAATGTTTTCAGGTATGTGATCATATACACCAGGTCTATTACATAGTTACAAATTAGATTTGGATGATGAAAATGATGAGGGATTTTGGTTGAGGTACATGTTAGGTACATGGTTGAGACAAGTAGTTGATGAGTTGGCACCTACATGAGGTGTATAGTTGATGATGTTGGTACATCTTGATGAGTCATAGTTGATGAGTAGTTGATTCATGATTGGTACATATTTGACACATGGTTGGAGGCACTTGTTAGTAGTATTTTTGACACATGGTTTATGGATGATGTAGCATACATGTCTTGGTATATTATTAGAAGCACATATTGATCTTGGTGATGATTATGAGTTGTTGTGTTATGCTTGGTTGATGAACATCTTGGTCATATTGTGCATATGGTTGAGAGTTGTCTTGGTGATTGATCTTTGTGAGTAGATATGATTTGGTTGATAAGAATGATGAGACAGGTTGTTGTGATAGGTTGTTTGGACAGGTTATTGTGACATGTTATTTGTACAGGTTTGGTGCATGGTTGATGCATTTGTTTATGGTACAAGTTGAGGTATAGGTTGATGTATGGTACATGTTGGAACATGTTATTGGTAAAGGTTGCTACCGGTTGTTTGGTGAAGGTTGATTGGTACAGGTTTACAACAATATATATCACAATGATAGTGTGACAGTGGTTCCATCATTCTACTTCTATGACAAGGCAGTTGGACGGGGCAAAGACATGTGGTTGTAGCCAACTTCCGATTGTAGCCATATAACATAGGGGGTTGTAGCCTCCTTCTAGTTGTAGCTAGAGAATTTGGGAGTTGGAGCTTCCCTTAGGTTGAATCCTGAGAAACTAGGGGGTTCGAGCCTCCTCCCAGTTGTAGCTGGAAAACAAGTTAAGTTGGTGCTTCCAATGAATGTAATTCTTAAATACATATAAGACAAAACATTCTGTGGTTTTCTCCCGCTTTGGGTTTCCATGTAAAAAAAACTGGTGTACTATGTATGTGTATGATTGCTCATTTGTTCATTGTTTATTTACTCTGAAACTATTGGATGATAATTCTACATTGATATAACACTTTCATTTTATGGTTAAAAAGTATTAAATTTCTCTATTGCTGATTCACCCCCCCTCTCAGTAATC
The DNA here is from genome assembly GCA_009831015.1 of Picea engelmannii. Lineage (NCBI taxonomy): Eukaryota > Viridiplantae > Streptophyta > Pinopsida > Pinales > Pinaceae > Picea > Picea engelmannii. The sequence goes on from ML785478.1 coordinate 347,323, forward strand.
CAACAAGTTTTTTGATTTTTTTTGCAATTTTTTTCTTTTTATTTATTCTAGGACTAGGTTATGGAGACTATAGGTGATCTATAGTTCACAATTTGACCCCTAGATAGGCCTCCAATTTTTCATTTGTGTGTCTTAACTAATTTTTAGTTTTTTCTTTCGTGAAGTGCAATTTTTGTGCTTTGTGCTTGCTTGAGTTTGCTTCCTAGCGAACAATGACCTGGGTAACACCTTTTGTAGGTATGTTTGAATCTAGTTCAGTGTTGTATATTTCCTTTTCAATAGTCTTATGTGTAACATTGAATATCTTACAAGCCATTACTAGGTTTCTTGTCAAGTTTTGGGTGTTTTCTTCACATACAGAGATTGGAGGGTGCTTGTTGATATCCCTACCAATATCATATAGGCCAAAATTTTCTAATGATGGTGTGATTTGCATCTCATTTTCTTTATTAGACTAAGAATATTTTTTCATTTCATAAGCATGATAACGTTAAATCATTTAAGTGTTTTGTTGAAGATTGCATTGGTTTGTTAAGCTTGTTGTTGAGGATCATAAGAGAATTGTTTTGGTTGTTTTTGGATGGTTAATGAGAGTGTATGAGGTTGTTTGTTTTTATCATACAAATATTGTAGCAAAAAGTATCTCTCCTTTCCTTTAGATAGATCTGATCGAAACAAAATTTTATTCTTTGCATTCATTCTTGTGTCTCTTTTAGATTGGAAAGTGTCGATAAACATTACTAAAGTTTCATTTCGTGTCCTTTGAGTAATAAACATCCTTAAAAAGGAAAGCGCTTAATATAAAATCCATTAGCATCTTTTATTTTTATCAAACCAACATTACAATAGGATCCAAGGCCTTGGTGTAGGGTTGGAGAGTCAAATATCCAAGGCCATTAAAAATGAAACTGAGAGTCACTATTGAGAAATAAATCCATTAGTAGGAAGGATCACTTGCTAGGAAATCTCTTCTAACACATGATTTAAGCACAAGGTCACACTAGAAAAAGTGGGGTGATATCCCCTCTCTTATTGTTTTGGTGTCTATGGACTACTACATGTACATGAATTTTAGAAGTGAAAATCCCTTTGGGTGGCATCACTTATCTAAATTCCAGGCTTAGTTTCCCTGCCTATATGGGTGGTCCTGAACCATGACTGTTCTTATTGATCACCGTTTGTGAAGTGGTATCCTTGGTGACCATGTTATAACTTACAAAAATACTTGGGGGAGGGGGGGGGGGGGGTGAATCGATATTGTATCAACTTCTCAATTTTATTTCCTTTGCAACAATTTAAAGTTGTTTAGAAGTGATTATTTAATCAACAATACACATAGAACAAAAAAAACAACACATAAAACACATTACACCAGAAAGTTCATGTGGAAACCCGATGGAGGAGAAAACCTCAAAACATCTTTCATTATTTTCTTCTCCAAGAACCAACTTATAATTTACAATTATTCGTCTTGACAGGCACCCACATGTCACAAATGAGGACACCAATCCTCTCAGGAACCAACCTATCACAAATGAGGACATCAATCGTCTCAGGAACCAACCTTTTGCAGATAATGAGGACATCAATCCTCTCAAGAACCAAAATGTCATGTATAATGAGGACACCAATACTTAGTGAGATTCAACTCACCCTAGAACCACCCTGTCACTCTGGAATCAATTTAATAAATATTTTTACAAAACTAAACTTTTCTCTACAAAAATTAATCTGATAAGTCTCTGGTTTAGTTTCGTTGAATAGTTACGAATCCTTTTTCTTCTCTTTTCATCTGCGCTTAAATAAAACATAGCACATCCTTATTTATAATTTTTTTTCATGAGTTTCCCTTCTTGTATGTGGATGCATAACGATTACAATGTGGACATATTTTGATCAGATCAAAGTATTGTCAGTTACACTTTTGTGGAAATAAAGTATGTAGATGAATGATAGTTACATTGTGGACAATAGTGACCAGATTAAGGTCCTGTCACTTACACTTTTGTCTAAATAAAGTATGTGGACGCATGATGGTTATATTTTGGAAAAATATTGAATATATACAACTAGACATTCTTTGAATAAATCAAATTGAACAAATCTTTCTACAAATGAGCTCCAACTCATCTTCAACAACATAATTGAGTCTTATAATAGAATCTCCTCATAAATGATGCAACAACTCACATTTTGGTCTATATAGTATCTACTGCATAGATAAAATAAGATCTCAAATCTCAATTCACAAGTCTTCATCCTATCACACTTGCCCTAAAATGCGCTCAACCAGTTTCTCTGTTCATCATGTCACACTTTCCCTGCAGTGTGCTCACCAATACGCTTCGTTCATCCCATCCCATTCCACTTCGTCGCTTGCCACACAAGATTTTTTTCGTCACACTGTACTGTTCCATTCATCACATAGACTCAAAGTTCCTTGCAGAGTTTCTTTTGCGCAATATTCCACATAATTTGTCACAATCCATTCTGTCGCACTAGTTTCGTCTTGACACACTCCACTGCACCATTTGTCGCATTGGTTCAAAGCACCCTGCATATTTTCTTTTGTGCCTGACCCTTCTCTGTGCCATTGATCATTTCATCCATCGATCCTTTTGCACACTTTTGTTTTCATCCTTTCATGAATTCCTTTGTCTGTGCATTATACTTTGTTCGATAGTTTCTATGCCATTGATCCTATTCTACGCCATTGATCCTTTCGTCCTTCAATCCTTCTATGTAATTATTCTGTCTATTATTGTGCTATAACTGACCATGTCCATGACCACTTGGACACCAATGACAACATATGTGTAAGAGACCATTCCTAGGGAATCCACATAAGGTGATTGTGGGTGGGAAGTACCTGTGGTAGCTAAGGCAAGTGTCGAACCTCTATTTCAGTTCCCCTAGAGGGTGCTTGTATTCACAAGGGTACTTGCACTAGTAAGGGTTGTTACAAGTGGGTTACCATAACTGTCTCTCACACCTTCACTAACCAAGATTTGGGGACATGAAATCTCCAAGGGTTAGTTTTCAGAAGGCCCTCTTTATCCATTGGTTTTCCTATTGACAACTTAGATTTTCTATGTGTGTTCTCTTTGGTTCTACATATAGTCAGCCATAGGTTGATTTTTTTTCATTATTAAAACACATTTATTCACCATGTCTAACCAAATTATTTGTCGATCACATAGACAACGCAAAATTTCTCTTAAGGAGGGAGAACCATCACTATTTAGGTGAAGGTTGTTGTTCACTGCAGATGGTATAGAGACTATAGAGTTAGAGAGGAATTTTCCAGGTTATGAGGAGAGTAAGAATCCAAAGATTGAATTCGTTGATGAAATCCCTCCACCAAACTTTAACCCTCCTTTGAATGGTTGTTTCAACCCCATACTTCTCGAGGTAAGGAGACATTTTAGTGAGTCTTTTTTTCAATATTTAGTGATCCTCACATGATGTTAGGTGTGAGTGTTTAATTGAGTATGGAAAAACCCTAAAGATCATCACCAAGTGTCACTTCATATTTTTAGTAGAATCTATTTTCCAATACATAATTTCCTTTCTTGGTGACACTACAATTGCCTGATTTGTCATGAATGACAAATGGACCCATCCTACATAACCATTTATGGCCAACCATTCCCATGAAATTACCATTCGATATACCGAATTTCAACAAAAAACCTAGAGAACATCCATCGATGCACATCATGACATACCATCTTTGGTTCTCATCCAACTCATCAATGGATGATAATAATCGATTGTGTCTTTTCCAAGGAACCTTGACTGAAAGTGTCACCAAATGGTACATTGATATTAAGGGTGCTTCCTATAACAACTTTAATAACTTGGCCATGGAATTCTTAATGCATTTCTAGTTGCTAGTTAGGTATGATACATGGACAGATCTCTTGATGACCTTGCATCAAGATATTTCCACCCATATTTCTAATCATATTCATGATTGGAGGTGGTGACGTAGGCTCATCAAGGCCATAATTCGTGACCAACTACTTGCAGATTGGTTCACCAAGTATTTGTTACCTCCCATATCCAAGGATGTTTCTATGTCAGGGGTGGTGACTGAAGACAAGGTTATATAATGCTCCCAACATTTAGATTTTATCTCTCAGACTGACACTTTATGCAATATCATTTTTCTTCTCTAAGGACATCGATGTATCCTCATGAGCCAAACTTGGGACCCCATGCCAATTGCATGGTTGGTTTTGTCTCTAGTGTATCTATGGGATAATTAATTGGATAGTTGGCCAATTAAATCTTTCATTAAACCCACCAATGTTTGTTCAAATCACTCAAATTTCTATGGCCCCCATTCGAACCTCCGAGGTGAATTTGGTGCAGTCCACACAATCGAAGAATCCTCAACAACCAAGAGGGAAGAAAAAGAAGAAGAAAAAATTCTAATAATGAATAAGGGATTAAACAAGCTCAGAACAATTCTAGTAGAGGCACTAAAGATAAAAATAAGATGAAATACCCTTTCAACATTTATGGGGAAGATAATCTTACTCATTAGTTCCCAAAAGTGGATGAGATTCATCGATACTTTACCCAACATAAAGCTTCCTATAATCCTACTATATTGACTAATCTGTTTCCTCCAAAATAACAAAAAATGGTTGCATCAATTCCTACCCCTCCCTAAGGGGGCATGGAAAGTACTCGTTAGTAAGGGGGTTCGTTCTCATGCGAGAAATTATTCGTGTGTGACCAAGTGATGATTTTCCAAACACAAGATCATAATTATGAGAGTTATGAGAGTGGTACTTCAAATAAGGTTTCATTTCCCTCTTCCTAGTTGGATAACCCTCTCCAAATAGAAAATCCACCACTTGATATATTTTTTTCCCACCAAAGGGTGTTATTTGTATATCAACACATAATCCCAACACATGGGTTTCCCATAGTTACAATATTGTGGAGGATTTGGCCTAGGAAACATGTTCCATGTCTACTCTCGAAGTTCTACAAATCTATCCCATGCAACGCAAGGCATTGTTATCAACCATAGGTCGGGTTGACCCCTAATATTCTAATTCAGTTACACTTTATATGGACCAGAGTAGGCATAGGTTTTCCCACCAGATTTCTTTTTATATTCAAGTGATTTTATGTGGGAAAAACATATTTCAAACTATTGTTGATGAAGGATCCTCCACTTGTATAATGTCCATGTCATGTTGGAAAGATATTGACTCTCTATATCTCAGTCCATCTAACACCGTGATCAAGGATTTTGATGGACACATGTTTTAGCCTCATGGGATCCTTACTACATTTCCCATAGAGTTAGGTGTTAAGATTGTTTCAGTGGAAGTTGAAGTGGTCGATGTCCCTATAGAATATAATATTCTACTTGGGCATAGTTGGTTCTATGCAATCACGACTGTAGTTTCATCAGTATTTAGAATTCTTCACTTTCCTCATCAAGGGAAAATCATGACTATCGATCAACTTGCATACTACATGCCTGATCGTAGGACCAATACAAGAACTAATGTGCCATTTATTGGAAATTATATCAGTTCTTACTTGAGTGTCGTCATGGGATTTTTAAGGATTGTTCATTGATGTGTATATTTACCCTTCTCCATTGCCTCCTTCTCAAAATGTGACTCATATTTGCATGATCTCTTCCATTACTAGTGGATCCCTCAAATTTCTTGATCCTTGGGTGGTACCATATCCTTTGGAAGTAGAGTCATATGAGGCCCAAATTACACTTAGCATGGTTGATATTTCCTCCTCGGTGATCCCATCAGTATCAACTGACACTGGTTAGAAAATCCATCTCAATATGGAATATGATCAACTTACTCTGCCCACCCTGGATATTGATTCTCCAAGTTCTCATGACTTCCTATATACTAAAATTCCTTCAGATGAGCACATCATGGAGGTCATGTATTTAGTCTATAAGCCAAGGGAATATGTGTATCATATATCACCTATTCTTACCAATTCATAACAAATGAGGGTTGACATGATGAGTCTTGATTTAGGACAAGGGAAATTTCTGGGTCATCTAGTGAAATGCCAAGTCTTGACCATTTTGCACCCTGGATATATTTTTTGGAACTTTCCACTAAATTTTCCACTCTTAAACATACTAAAGATTAGTGTCTCATTTCTCATCTATGTCTTGATGTGAATCATCAAGGAGTTGTGATAGATCATGAGACTAATCACCATGATTTTCTTCACATATTTGTTGATAGTTCATGAACATGGAAATTCGATCTTATGTGGTGTGGCTCGGCAGGGTGTGACACATCATGTCGCCAATGGTCCATGAGTTCATGGGTGATGATAGGAATCCTTGGAATGAGCCTAGAAATGGGCTCTACACTGCATAAAATACCAATATGTGTAATGCCTTGTACATAGGAGTGTGATGTGAGTGCTTTTTAGTTTTGCATGTGGGTTGATTTAGTTTGATTCTTATAATGTTTTGTAACATCCCCGCTATAATCCCCAGTTTAATTAATGATTTATGTAGATATATAATGTATGGTTGTGGCCAAGAAATGTATATGCAAATTTCATTTCTTAATTTTAATAAATAAAGTGTGATGTCAATTGTTGGGGGACATGGATATTGATTGTGGGAATGAGTAATCCACAAGAGGGGAGGGGTCTAGAAAGTGGGCTTTAGCCGTGAGTTTAATTCCCAAATCCTTTTCCCATTTTTCCTTTGTGTGCGGAAGATCCCAATAATTGAATACCTGTAAGAGGGTGGGTGTAAAAAGTCACATCCCATAGTTATTGAGAGATGAACTGAGGTACCATCAGCTTGGGGATGAGTGGAAGTCAAGAAAACATGGAAATAGAGGAAATTCATATGGGAAAGGAAAACAATTTTATATATTCAAGTTTTTTCCAGGGGAAGGAGGAGAAAACAAGGAAGAGAGCACTGGAGCTGGAGCAAGAATGGAGGGAAATTTCTGGAGAGTTTTGGAGGTGTGAGACAAAAAAAGAAAGTTTTCAGGCTTGCAAAAGAGGCAAGTTGTTAGGCTTGTAGAAGAAATAGGTTGTCATTCCTGAAGAGTGAACTCATGTGTGTGAGTTGCATTGGAGAAGTAAGCTTGTTGTTGTTTTATTTCTTGGTAGTTTTCCTAGTAATGAGTTCCCTTGAGTTTCCCAATAGTGAGATTCCTCGTTACCTATTCTAGAGAGACTCCGATAAATGAATGGGACGCTTGATGGATTGAGAGTAGTGAAAGGGTACATTCCTTGGGTTGGGAATGTCGATAGGAATAGGGGCAGTGGAAAATAAGGATAACTATAGGAGAATGCCAATGGGTTGTGGTATTTTTTACACCGTGAATGGATAGTGAGATACACCATCTTTTCTGGATTCCTAACCCCATCTTGAGGCTGACTTTTTTTGAGATATAGAACAACAAGTATATGGTTTGGTGTAATTTCCATCCTAAGAAACAATTTTCACAACCGATTTTTTTTTTTTTTGTACTGGGGGAATTGACAACTAACGATTCTTGTACTCGCGTGACATGGGGCCGATACCCGCCTGCTACCACTATAACCCCAGGTGCTTCCACGCATCCCGAAAGAATGGAGCACAAGTAAATCGGGGCGAGAATCAACCTTGAGACCTATTTTTACATATTTCCTTCCATTTACACGACACTTGCCAATCGGTCTACACCCCTGTGGGCATTTTCACAACCGATTTAAAAGATAAGTGCTTTAGCTATTTCTGAGTTTAATTGTTGTGCATTTTACTATTTGAATGGGAGTTAATTATATTCTATTGTAATGATTTATTAGCTGCATTCATTTGTTATTTCAACATGCTATAGATGTGTAAAGATAATGGTTAAATCTGTATGGTTTGGGTAGATGATAAGATACAAGAACTATTACTAGAAATTTAATTACAATGTATTTCTGCTAGTAACGGGCCTCATACTTAGGTTGTATGGGATATATACATCACGTTGAGACACAATTGTAGGTTAAGTATGCAACTGTTTGATAGAAGGTCATCTCAGAGTTTGAGTTTTAGATTTTCAGAGTCAACCATGGAGGGTCATGGAAGAAATTGGGTAAAAAACCCACAGTTCCGGGTGAATTCGGGAGGAAAAATCAACTCAGATACGACATATTTGAAGCAGAAAATGCATATTTGTAAAACCAAAGAGAAGTGGAACCTTGACTAGGAGGAAACACATAGATAATATTTTGAATTTGGAGTAGCGAGACATCTTGGAATCTGGGCATCTGGAGGATCAAACAACATGCATGTTTAACCATGTCCTGGATCATGGATGTAGTGAAATATTTGTGGTGGAACCATTTTAACCAGATTTGTTGGATTAAATCATCCCCAATTTTCATATCGATCAAGAGAAAGTGGAAGGGGTGGCATATTTGGGAATATGGAGCCCCTTAAGGCGATTTTTTAGTGAAGAGGGGTGAATGACAAATGCGGGGCATCGACATCTGGGATTCCATAGTCCTTAAGGTGAATTTTTGTTGTTGAGGGGTAGATTCTAGATGTGGGGCATTGACCTTTGGGCATTCATATTTCTTAAGGAGAGTTTTTGACTATGGTGTATAATTCCAATGGTCAGTTCCAATGGTACGGATAAAATCGACCATACCGTCGAAAATTACTAAGTAATTATCAAAATTTAGTTATTTGTTTTCTTGGTTCCCCAAAGTTCATCCTCCTTCCCATGGATTCCAATTATTTTTGGCATCCTGAATCCTATTCGACTTTTAGAAATAAACACGGACTGTAAGGGCCACGTGGTTCCCCATTGTTAAATGTAGATCGCAGAGGCATGTTTATAAAACCACGAGCTATAAAAACTCACTCGAGGACCTTTAAATACATGTAAAGTTAATTATGATCAACTTATATAACCTCCCTATGGATCGAAGTTGTCCCATGGGAATGTTATAAATAAATATACATTGTGTAAACATTCTATGTTTTGGCAATTTTTTTTAGAATATGGTGATATAAAGGTTGTAAGTAGAGTGACAGGAAAGGAGAGGCTTGTCAGAGATACGTTAGAAGGAATATTCAGAGAGAACAAAGGCGTGGGATATTTATTTCAGTTTGCCCAGTTTCATAAGGGAGACTGTAACTGTGATGTATTTCATGTAAATATCCTACTATTATGACAAATTAATGGAACATCAATACTGTTTTGACTCATACTTTTCTTGTATGTGATTCTTGTTTTGATCTTTAGTATTTACATACAATCTTTAAGAGATATTTAATGCATATTTATAATAATGTCTGGATCTAACTACAGGAAATTAAGAAGGTATGGATAAGAGGGGGAAATTGAAGGGGGGTTAGTTCTAAACTATGGAAGGGGAACTAGGGCGCCAAGAAGAGGCAATAAGTCCACTTATTTCACTCAAAAACAAATCTATGAATGAGTTTATGTTTGGTAAATAGTTGACAATGGAAGGGTTTGCTAGAGTGGACAATGGCCCTATTAAGGGTTCCTTAGGATATATATAACCTTTAATTATCGGGTCCCAAACATTCCCTTCAAAAAATGATCCTTGAAAAGGGTTATTGATGTGAATAAACTTGACATCCTCCTCCTATAAGAGACAATGTCAAATGGAGATAAAATAGTTAGTGATATAAGCAGATTGCTTGGGGGTTGGAAGTTTAAATTCATTGATGCTAGAGGAAGGTATGTGCAGATCATTAGAAATGTTCTACATATGTCTATACCATTTTTTAATAAATTGAAAACTTAAAACCCTTTGTTGTGGAAAAAGACCAAAAATTGTCTTATAGGACAAAGAGGGAAATTTTTTCCTTGGTGTAAAATGTATGCTATGCTACACTAAAATGCACTACCGGGTCTAAAAAATCATTCAATATGAGTGGTTCAAATTGTAAACTAATTTTAAATTCATTTTACATAATCCTATATACTTTGTTTTTCATTTGTAGTCATAAAAGACTATGTTGTGCAAAAATAGGCAAGAGATGCCTAGTAAAACCATAGAAATGCAGAACTTGTTTGTAAAAAGTAAGCCAAGGTTTTATTATACCATATATTTGAGTTTTGAAAGTTGTTGGGGGTGTGTTTAATCATATTAGACACAATCATTTTGTTAATTTTTCAATTGCAATTTTAAAAACGGTTGTTTTGCAAAAAGAGGCAAAATTTTCCTTATAAATTGGAAGGTCAAAACTGTACTAAGTGATGAAATTAAAATGCATGCCCAAGTTTCCTTGTAGTACCTAAAATTGTTTTATAATTTTTACGATGGATATATCTATATTTTTTATTTTCCTATGTCATCTAAACTGAAATTTAAGATCATGAGAGGTTGATTTCAGGCACCTAGATTTGGGATTTCATGTAAAGATGAAGTCAAAACTGCCTTACAGTAAAATGCATGCCCTAGTCTCAATTTTGACCAAAATTGATTGGATCAAATTGAAGGTGTAATTTATGAATTTACCTTGCCATAGCCTTATATTATCATTTCCAGACAAAAAACTACGTAATGTGCATAAAGGCTAAAAATTGCCTTGTAAAAACAAAGGGCCAATTTGTTAAAGTTAGCTATAGGAAAGGGCATGCCCAAAGTTGGATAATCCTCCATAATATAGTATTTAAGTTGTAAATTGAAAATTAAAATATTTTTAACATGTTTTTACAATTAGGAGTGGATTTACACTCCAATAAGGATGATTTCTATTCACAAAGATTCACAACCTTTTGATGAATCATAGGATGGTGGTTATGAGAGAATGGCATAAAACTTAACAAAACATAATTAACCCATATAAAAAATACTTTAAAGAAAACATATCATAGAAAATATAGAGTTTTTTCACCTCCAAATTGACTGACTCAAGTTGGTCGAGAGTATATAATTTATCTTTTTACAGATCTGCATATACCTTTATTTGTGCATTTATAGAAACAAAACCCTTTGCTCTGAAAAAAGACCAATAATTGTTTTATAGAATAAAGAGGTCAATATTACAATAAATATTACAAGTTACAAGGTTGTAGAAAAACAATACATCTTTCTATACATTGTTTTGTGAAATTTGAAATTTAAAACCCTTTTTCATGCAAAAAGACAAAAAAATGTCTTCTAGGACAAAGAGGGAAAATTTTGTGTTGGTGTAAATTTTTCCTTGGTGCAAAATGCATGCCAAGCTACACTAAAATGCACTCCCAAGTGTTGGCATAATGGCATACCCAAGGTTCAACACTACAACAACACACCAACAAAACCCTAGCTACCGGTCCTTTCGGCAACACCTGCGAAGCAGATGAAGTCTCACCTGAGGTCGAGGCAGGGGTGGTTGGAAGAATCATGTGTCTGCAAGCTTAGCTAGGACACATATATGTGATTATAACACTTATCAATCACCTATCATAGATTACTCATCAATATTCAAACCTCATGATACTTTGCAGATAGCACATAGGATCACGGTATGTACTTAGATCTAAGATAATGCATCACTTAGCCACAAAAAGATAGATTATATTCGACAGATCAAGAATTAAGCATCTTACATACCATATCTAAATTTGATTCATACCTTAGAAGCACAAAGCATAAATAGATCTATCTAAACACATCAAATCACTTAACAAAGGAAGAAACAAACACATCAAGTCAAGTCACAGAGCACAACACACAGATTTACCATGGTTCACCCCCACCCTTGGGCTACGCCCATAAAGATTTCTTCTTTATTAGMTTCATTTAATCAAGTTACAACACAGAGCCATCGAAATCCCTCTTCGCATAGGACAAAATATATGTGCAGCTYGCTAGATCCTTCTTCCTTGCACTACAACACAAAGCCTTCTACAGTCTCTCACAGGGACTTGCACTCGGCTCTGCAAGTCTTACACAAAATGCACAAAGCCTTKATCACACAGATTCAACCCTTGGCACTTAGCCTACATCACATAGATATATCATCCACTACTCCTCTATATGGCCTAGACATCTATATATACATACAAAATAGGCCTAAACATGGGTAAACCCATGGGCCGACATCCCAATCCCATTACATTATCCCCCAAAACCCAAAAAGGACCCAAAAAGGGGTCTAGCTTCCATGATTTCTGCTACGCATTGCGCTCCATCTTTGACAAGCTATCGAAGTCCCAAAAATGGTCAAATATGACCAAGTTTTCCTCAAAACTTGGTCAAGGGCCAACATGCCCCCAACACTCACCTGTGACGTGTCCCGCGTCACTCAGGTCTGGTTAAGTTTGCCTCAAAGGTCTTGAGCTTGGATCAAGCTGCTTCGACTTGTCTCTATGCTACTGCTTCTTGATCAGTGAATTCTTGAACAACCACTTCACTGATAAGTCCTTCCAGTTGTTTCTCGACTATAACAACTACTTGTTCTAGTAGTGTTCCTTGGCCTTTAATTTCTTCAAACAATAGGTAGGCCGCCTCCTAGCTCGGCTGGAGTTTCTGGGTGACTTTCAACACTTTTTTCTACATGGTAATAACAAGTTGTTGGGTAGTGTGTTGTTCCTGAGATCTCTTCATCCTCTCAATGGGTGACAGGAGCTTGAGTTGTGCCTGTATTGTATCTATGTGTTGCTTTTCTTCCTGGAGTTGGGACTCCAATTTCTTCAACTCTGGGTCTTTAGATAGTTGTTCATATATTTGCACGCTCCTGCTACTTAGTTGTTTACATTCTGCAACAAGTGTTTTAATCCTCCCGATGATGCTTTGAGCATTCAATTCTTGTTGGAACCATTTTTTGGCACAGGGGAAGACCCAGGGTTCAATGCTACAACAACGCACCAACAAAACCCTAGTTACCAGCCCTTTCGACAACACCTACGAAGCAGATGAAGTCTCAGCCAAGGTAGAGGTAGGGGTGGTTGCAAGACTCAGGTGTCTCCAACCTTAGCCGGGACACAAATCTGTGATTATAACACTTAGCAATCACCTAACATAGATTACTCATCAATATTCAACCCTCATGATACTTCATAGATAGCACAAATCATCACAGTATGTACTTAGATATAAAATAATGCATCACTTAGCCACAACAAGATAGATTAGATTCAACAGATCAAGCATTAAGCATCTTACTTACCAGATATAACATTCATTCATACCTCAGAAGCACAAAGCATAGATAGATCTATCTAAACACATCAAAGCACTTAGCAAAGGAAGAGATAAACACATCAGGTCGAGGCACAAAGCACAACACACAGATTCACCGTGGTTCACCCCCAACTTGGGGCTACGTCTACAAAGTATTATTCTTTATTAGCTTTAGTTAATTAGGTTATAACATAGATCCATCTGAATCCCTCTTTGCATAGGACATAATATCTGCACATCTCACTAGATCCTTCTTCCTTGCACTACAACATAAAGCCTTCTACAGTCTTTCACAGGGACTTGCACTCGGCTCTGCAAGTCTTACACAAAATGCATAAAGCCTTGATCACACACATTCAACCCTTGGCACTTAGCCTACATCACATAGATATATTATCCACTACTCCTCTATATGGCCTAGACATCTATATATACATACAAAATAGGCCTAAACATGGGTAAACCCATGGGCCAACATCCCAATCCCATTACATTACCCCCCAAAACCCAAAAAGGACCCAAAAAGGGGTCTAGCTTCCATGATTTCCGCTGCGCGTTGTGCTCCATCTTTGATAAGTTGTCGAAGTCCCAAAAATGGTCAAGGGCCAACACCAAGTCTCAAAACTCATTCAATTTGAGTAGTTCAAATTGTAAATGATTTGTTAAGTCATTTTTCATAATCCTATATACTTAGTTTTGCATTTTTAGTCATAGAAGACTATTTTGTGCAAAAATAGGCAAGAGATGCCTAGTAAAACCCTAGAAATTCCCAACCTATTTGTAAAATGTAAGCCAAGATTTTATTATACCGTAGATTTGAGTTGTGGAATTTTTGGGGGTGTGGTTTATCATATTAGACCTATTCATATTGTTTATTTTCCAATTGGATGTTTAAAAAGGGTTTTTGTGCAGAAGAGGCAAAGTTTTCCTTTTAATTTGGAAGGTCGCAACCGTATTAAGTGACCAAATTAAAATGCATCCCAAGCATCTCTATAGCTCCAAAAATTGTTTTATAAGTTTTAATATGGAGTTATATATATGAACAATTTACGCATGTCATCTAAAGTGCAATTTAAGAAGATGATAGGTTGCTTTCATGCACCTCGATTTGGGATTACATGTAAATCTAAAGTTAAAATTGCATGAGTAAAATGCATGCCCTAGTCTCAATGTTGACCCAAATTGAGTGGTTTAACTTGGATAAGGTGAAATTTATGATTTTACACCTACATATAGCCTTATATTGGAAGTTTCATACAAACACCTACTTGATGTGCATAAAGGCTAACACTTGCCTTGTAAAAATGAAGGGCCAATTTGTTGAAGTTATCTATAGGAAAGTGCATGCCCAAAGTTGGATAAGCCTCTATAATTTAATATTTAAGCTGTAACTTAATGATTACAATATTTTTAACATGTTTGTACAATTAGGAGTGCATTTACACTCCCAAAGAATGTTTTATATGCACAAATATTCTTGACCTTTTGATGAGATATAGAATGAATAGGTCAATATTATAGGAAATATTACAAGCTACGGGGTTGTAGACAAGTTGTACATCTATCTATACCAAATTTTTTCTTGCTGAATGAATAGGTCAATATTATGGTAAATACTACAAGCTACAGGGTTGTATAAAAGTTGTACATCTATCTTTACCTTTGTTTGTGAAATTGGCAACTTAAAACCCTTGCCATGCAAAAAGACCAATTTTGTTTTTGTAGGACAAAGAGGGAAAATTGTTTGAATTGGCCTTCTTAAAATGTGCTCCGGCTTAAGGGAAATGCATGCCCATTGGTGAATTTTGTATGATTAGATGATTTATATATATGACACTGAGTAATTCATTCCTTAATATGAGATATGTATTCCTTAAGAATAAAATGGGCCCTCAAAAATGGAAATTATGTGTTTTTGGCTTGAAAACAGGGCATGCTGTAAAATGCATGCCCTTGAGTGAAAAATGAAAGCATTGTTTTAAGATTTGAATGATAAATTATTGAAAGCATAATGTTAGGGAAAATTTATATCTTCAAAGGAATTATGCACATTATGCACACTGTCCTTATGAAATTTCATGAAAACAGGGAATTGAGGAAAATGCACGCCCTGTAACTTAAGGAAAACGCCAGACTATACATATATTGTTGTGTCTCAATAATTTGGTGTAGGGTGAAATATATATTTTAGTTTGGGGTTACATGCATGAACTAATATGTATTGTTACAGATGCAACTCTGAAATGATTTATAGTGATAGATGATAGATTAATGATTACACAAGTGAAAGATTGTGGTTTTGGATTGTTGTTGTATATGAAGTTTCAACATACCCTAGAGTGAAAACTACAATCCTTACGTTAGGGTTTGCATTCTATCTTCCTTGAATCATAATGTTAGGAAAAAATCATATCTTTATATGAATTATGCGCATTATGCACAATGTCCTTATGGAATTTCATGAAAACGAGGCATTGAGGAAAATGCACGCACTGTTGTGAAAACATGCAGGTCGTCTATATGTTGTTGTATCCCTAGAATTTGGTGTAGGGTGAAATATAAATTTTGGTTTAGGGTTACATGCATGAACTGATATTTATTGTTACGTATACAACTCTAAAATTATTTATAGTAGTACATGATAGATTAATGATTCTGCAAGTGAAATATTGTGGTTGTGGACTGCTGTTGTATATGAACATACCTAACATACCTAGTAGGGTATTTGTGCAAGATTGTTTGCATATTATGGTTTAAGACTATATATATATATATATATATACATTTTATTCATATATTGGATTATGAATGGTCATGGTATGAAAATTACCATTGTGGAGGAAATTGGGAAAATGTTGCATTTGTAGCTTGTGTATGCATTGTAATTTGCTTGCACAATTATTTTTTTACAATCCATATTCATACTTGATACATATAGGTTTCATATTCATAACAACAAAGATAAATCTATGCAATTACCATTGTTATATAAACATGTAAAGTACATGAAACTACTTATGTTTTACTCAAACATCTTGCAAACAAAATGACAATGTTTATGTATATGTGTAGAACTCAATATCAAGTGACTTTTAAAGTATCACAATATTTGATATGTAACTATACACACTCATATATGTCAATAACTATACACATTCATACACACCATTAAATGTATAAAATAAAATGCATTGTTAATAAACTGCCAAAATAATAATATACATTACATTTTTAAATGTATTTACATAGAGTAAACTATATATAAACCAAGGCTATTTTGTAAATACCTGTAGACTGCTTGGGAAATTTCAGCAAGCCCTTCTCTTGAGGTGAAGAAAAATTTGCAGAGCCTTTCTTTTTTGTTGTAGAGGATTATGATTGTTCTAGAGATGCAACATGCACATGTTGTAATTGTTTCTCTAGATCTTTAATTTTCTTTGCATAAATTTGCAATGTCTCTTGCAATTTCCTTTTATCTTCTGCTTGTTTTTTCAACATTTCTGCATTCTTCTTATACTTCTCAGAATGGTCTTGTTTATTATTTTCAACTTCTTCATTTTCTGATTTCAGTTGGGATCAAACTTCAACCAATTGACCCTTGAGTTTTACTACTTCATTCTCAAGATGTTGTTCCCTCAAATATTTTTTCTCCGATGTAGGAGACAAAATTGACACTACCTCAATTACTTTTGTACTTTGTAATTTGTATTGCAAATCAAAAATTTGGGATTTCAATATTTGTATCTCTATGCCACATCCAAAATGATGTGCCTTTCGGTTCTACAAGAGTTCACTATTTATCTCTTTAATATTTTCCTCTCTCTCTCTCTCTCGCTCTCTCTCTCTCTCTCGCTCTCTCTCTCTCTCTCTCTCTCAGTTATCTTCGTCTTCAATGATTCCATCATTGGTGATGGGGCATAGAGGTAAGATATAGAACTACTTAATGAGACAACTTGCTAAGACATCTTCTCTTTTATTTATAGGGACTTTTCCAAGTCAATTGAAGGCATTTGTTTTGCTGGACTTCCCTAACTTATACCTTAACTATTAACCATACCTTGAATTTCACCTTTAACCTGACCCTTACCACCTTCTTTATTATGAATTTCTATTTCCTTTTCAAGTTCTATAATATTCTCTTTTGTTGGACTTCCCTTACTTTTACCTTTTCCCTTACCCGTACCCTAACTTTTCCCTTTATCCTAACTGTTTCCATATTCTTTATTATGACTTTGTATTTCCTTTTGAAGTTCTTTAATCTTCCCTTTTGCATTTACAATTGTGACCTGTCTCCATTTCAACTTGTTGCCTTTCATAATAGTTTGTTTCCTCAAAATGGACACTGTGTTCTTATATTCTTCAACCTTTGATTTATGCTTCTAATGTTCCTCTATCACTTATTTTTTCAAATTGAGCCTTTAAATTTTCAATAAATGCCTATCCATCCCTCAAACTCTTTTTTAATTCAACTACAACCGGATTACTTGCAGTTTGCATTCGAGGTATATTCAAAACCTTCAGTCTTCTTTTCAAGTATTCTTGAAGTTTTGTAATAGTGTTTTCATATGAAGCCAATATATTTTTGAACATTTCCTTGGTATTTCAATCTCCCTCTTAGATTCCTTTACAATTTGGATACCTCAATTTGTAATCCATCAATAACATGATCATGATCTTTGTTGTTTATTGTGTTGCTTGATTCTTGTATTTGCTTCAAAATTGTTGATTGTAGACTTGCAATGTTCTTCATGCATTCAATAATATCCTTGTCCTTTAGTTCACACTTTTCATTCCATCTGTTTAGAGAGGAAGAATACTCCTTTGCATAATGTTTGTAATGCATCATTCTAATACAGAGAAAATGAATTTCTTATAAAAAATGTATGTTTGATTATTCATAGTTGAACTTGGAGAGGTAGCATCAACGTCCATAACAGGGACATTATACTCAAGTAATGCCATTTTAGGAGGAATTATATCAATTATAATTTCTAAAGTAATACAAAAATCATCATTGTCTGTTTCCATATAATTTTCCATACCTACCTGCTCCTCATCTTCATTCATGGATTCATGTAGGTCTCTTAAAGTTCTAACAACATTAAATTCATCTTGGGAAACTATATCAGAATATATTTCTACACCATCAATTGTAGTTTGTTCAGGTACTTACTCCATGGTTTTCTTTTTTTTTGATCTCCTAACGTAAGTTTAAATAGGGATTTTTTGGTCATCGGGTCGATATAAATAAATAATGTTTTGCACTATTCCTAGGAAACATAACTTAATCTTCTTCTTTTTTTACTTTCTTTAAGGGTAGAATGTAATTTTTTAGCCAATAGATGAGGGACATATATGACCCTGTCTTCAACCCAATAAATTACTAGCCTCATGCAATCACCGGAAATATCAATCTTATGATGATTCATAATTGTCCTAAGGACAAGTTGAATCAAAGACTTGTATAGTCGCTGGGGAACATCTAGAATTGTTAAAGCGTTCCTGGGAGCATATACCTTTTCCCCACATGTTCTACCAACCATCTCAATCTTTTCTACCTTGGGTTTTTTTTTGGAGTTAAATGTTGCTCTCCCTCTTCATGTAATTTTTTTTTCTCTTGCAAGAAAATCAATATCTACGTAAACCCTCTTCCCAAATAGTTTCAATTCCATAGATGGATCATCATAATTAGCTATGGAATCATCTATATCCTCATTTTTGAAATTGAAGAGTCCAAACCTTTTCTCTTCTTAGGATATTTAACATACCTATTGGACAATTATTTGTGTCTCTCTGTTACGAGGGAAATCACTATATGGCATGGGGTAAACCACAACAAATGAAATGACTGCAGAAATCAATTCTAATCCCAAGTATGTTATATAAATTAAAATGCTAACAAGGCAAGATCAAGAGCCTACCTCGTCCATACGTTCGATGAAGACCACCATTGAGCACGCAACTCAAATATTTATACCTGCAACTTGTCCTCAATGACCAAGATACGCAAGCATATGGTGATAATATATAATGTTAACATATGAAATAGTATAATCCATTAAAATTCATGACATATACACCCATGGAATAACAAATCAAATATTTTCAAGATATCAATTGGATAAGAAAAGAGTATTTCTATTAGAAATGATCAACATAAGTGTATAAGTGACAAAATGTTATGCCGAAACACATTGGAACTGAGAAACTAAGTCCCTCCAGCTGGGCCTCCATCACTTCAATCCTCCACCAAAGGAAAGATAATATAAATGAGACAATGAGGTTATCAATCAAAGAAGGAAGAGCTTGGGGGATGAACAACGTGTTCATACTTTCAAGGATAAAGGGATGCAGACTCAATGTGAAGTGAAATTTCTCTAGAGTAACTTTGTTCTCAAAAGTTGAAATCTCTCCTCCTCCATGGTTTGGATATGGCCCAATTTATGGCCTTCAAGTGGAACTGAAGGGTCGAGTCAGAATGTTTCCAGTATATGGAAGGTCAAGGATCATGGATCTCATGACATGACATGGAAACCTGACACAATTTTTAATTTTGGGCACAAAACCCAATGTACGTAGGCTGTAATGGTGCAACCTGCATATACACATGCTATCTGACTAGTAGGGCACATATATGTGGAAAAACATGATTTTTTGGCTATAGGAGGCGCAACAAGGGACTTCAAGTCTACAGAGGGAAATGAAAAGGCCCTCTAAGAAAGTTGCATGGGGTAAGGCAAAACTTGCTATAAGATATGCCCCCTAATTTGTGAGGTTAGAGGAGTATTTGAAATGGACGAAATACATTATAATTTCCAGAAGTGGAGTGATGGAGAATCAACTGCAAGTGCTAGTTGCTCATGAGAATATTATAATTCATAATGACTTTGTACACATGGCTGTGAATTTGAATTACACTGTTGATCCATGTGGAAATATACCAAATAGTTGTTCATGGCCATGAATAGGAAATACAAAGTAGACACATGCCACAGGATGTCATAGTCACGAACAAGGCCCAATGAAAACCAGTCTCAAAATCAATCTGAAGATATTTGTATACAATGGAGTACAATCTGATCTCCCATTATCACTGAAGTCATATAGGTATTGGTCCAATGAATGATAACAACAACTCAGGAAATATGCTACTGTAAACTGAATGTATTCTACACTATCCACCAAAGGTGAAAGTCTACATAATGTGAATAGAGTGTTAATTTTAGAGTTACTATTAAGTTCTTTTCAATTTACTAGACAACAATAGCATAAGCAGGATCACTAAGAGAAACACAATCACAAGGTACACAACATTTTTTCTCGGGAAACCCTCATGGGGGATAAAAACTAGAAAAAAATTCCTTAATATAGATTTCCAATATAATGCCAAGATAAAAGATGAAACACTAGAGAATATCCAAGACTAACCAATGTGCCTCCCTCTTCTCCTTTTTCTAACTGCAACTTCCTTCAAAATTGCGAACTAGATGAGTGACTTGAGTGAGTGAGTGAATGAAGCGCTAACCTCTCCTATTTATACTAGTTGAGGAGCATTGGGGTTGTGTCTTTTCATCAAGCGGGGCCAACTTATTCAACTAGTGGCTAAAACCACTTTAATTAGCCCTAGGGGATGACTTCTCAATTAGCATCATGTAAATATGGTTTGACCAATCCACAATAGCGGATTTAGGCATACATAAGTCTCTACATGATCAATACACAAAAGGGGATTGATCTATTTAATAATAAATAAATTATAATTAGATTATAATTCAAAGTTACAATATTTCAACACTCCCCCTTAACAACAAGGGTATTCTACAATACAACATCATTAGAAGAGAGAGAGAGGGAAAAAACATCATCAACGTCTTGGAACATTGACTGGCATATCTATAAATCATCAGAAGTTTTTCCCATCATTAATAACATCATCGTTCATAGCATGGAGCAGGAATAACATCATCATCATCATTCACAACATGGAGTTGGAATCTGAAACGTCAACATCAGTTAGTTTAAAACTATAAAAACATCATCAATCAGAACAAGGCTGATACATCATCATCAACAAAACGAGGCTGATACAACATCATCAACATGAAGCTGAGATAACATCATCAACGTCATCAACACGAGGCTGAGATAACTTCATCAACATCATCAAAACGAGGATGAGATAACATCATCAAAATCATCAACATATAGCAAAAAAATGAGGTAGGTGCAACAACAACATTTTGTGGTACTCTAATAGATTCAAGGGATCTGCCCAGGAATCATAAGATTCCCTACGATATAAAATCCTAACAGAGCTACCCTCTGGAACTCTGACAGACCGTCCTTACCGGACCTTCAGGATATTCCCAAGAATCAAAAGATTCCCTAGGATGTAAAATCCTAACAGAGATACCACTACTGACCACATATAGCATATACATGCATAGGTAATCTGACAGACCGTCCTTACTGTACCTTTGGGATTTTTCCAGGGATGATCAGTCACCTAGGATATAAAATCCTAACTGAGCTACCCACTGTTGGTCAAGATACCATAGTATCATCGACATCACTCCCCCTTTCGAGGGAGGTCCTTTCGGACTATACCAAGCTTCTATCAAAAGTATTCAAACTTTACATGAGATAGAGGCTTAGTCAACACATATGAAACCTTCTCATCCGTGCCAACATATTGGAGATTTACAACCTCCCTTGCACCATATCATGAATGTAGTGATACTAGATTTCTATTTTCTTCGACTTGTCATGGAACACTAGGTTCTCTGTCATATTTATGCAACTCTGGTTATCACATAGAATCACGATGGCTTTCATCTCTAGATCGAATAGACTCGTCAGTAACTTCTGAAGTCATAGGGCTTCACAACTGGTGGAACATGCAACAATGTATTCTGCTTCTGCCATGCTGAGAGAAATACTAAATTTCTTCCTACTCTGCCATGAAGTCATGGACGACCCCAGACTAAAAAAACATCCTAAAGTGCTCTTTCTATCAGAAACACTTCCATCCTAATATGAATCAGTATAACCAATTAGTCTGAAGTCATGGTCTCCAGTATAACAGAGACCAAATTCCAATGTACCCTTAAGGTATCTCATCACATGTTTTTCATCAACAAGGTAAACACATTTGGGTTCTACTAGATACCGACTCAAGGTGTTCACAAAAAAACATATATATGGCCTCGTATTCGTCAGATAAATCAAATATCCAATGAACTGTCTATACATCATAGCATTGACCAATTATGATGAAGTATCTACCAGGAGGTTCAAATTTGTTTCCATTGGTGTATTCATGGTTGTACATTCCAACATGTCAAACCTTTTCAATATTTCAACTGCATACTTCCCTTGGTTAAGGAAGATCTTCTTTGGGCTCTGCCAAACTTCAAGACCTAAGAAATAGTGCATCAGGCCTAGGTCTTTCATCTCAAATTCTACAACGAGGTTCTTCCTACAATCAGTGATGAGATTTTATTCTCCATTTAAGAATAAGTCATCGACATACAAAAACAATATAACTTGCTCATCATTCATAGCCTTGAAGTAAAGGTTAGGATCATTTTTACTCTTGGTAAAGCCCAAGCTCTTTAGGAATCTGGAAATTCTTCCATACCAAGCTCTAGGAGCTTGCTTCAACCCGTATAAATCCTTCCTCAACCTGCAGACATGAGTCTTTATATCTTCATTTTTAAACCCTTGGGGTTGTTCTATATACACTTCTTCTTCAATAACACCATTTAAGAAGGTTGTTTTTACATCCAGATAGTGTAAATTACACTTCATATTGGATGAAAGATCTATGATGGTTTAGATAGTAGCGTATCTGGCTATAAGAGAAAACATCTCTTCATAATCAATGCATTCCTTTTGAGAAAATCCACAAGCTACAAACCTTGCTTTATATTTTTCAATACTTCCATCTGCAACATGTTTTATCTTGTATAACCATTTTGAAGATACCGCATCTTTGTTCTTCGGTCTGGGAACTATTTGCCATACATCACTCTTTATAATGGATTGGTATTCTTTTGTCATGACATCTTCCCATTATTTATTTTGAATGGATTCTTCAAAGCAAGTAGGATCCAAAGAAAGTAGGATCATTTTCTATGAGATCATGCATCAAATCCATGTAATTGGAGAATGGCTTAGGTTTCTTGATTTGACTCATCGTTCCTTCTGGGGCACCATACTTCTCTCCATATTGAATAAGTTCCCTTGCCCAATTTGGATTTCTCTTGTGAGAGATCGTCATTTGGGGAGGTTCTTGAGATTCTATCATATCATTATCTTCTTGAATCTCATCATTAGGGGAAAATGTAGCTTCCCTCACTGGTTCTACAACTCCAGGAGCTACGGGTTCTTCTTCATATACTTCTTAAAGCTGGAAATTCCTTGATCTCTTGAGTGTTGCATATTCATCAAAGGTTACATATATGATGATATCAATATGATGGTAACCTGGTATGTAAATTCTAAAGGCCTTAGAGACCTCAAAATATCCAACAAATATTCCCTTCTTTCCCGAAGGGTCCAACTTGGTTCTCCTTTCTTTCGAAATGTGTACAAACACCGGAAAACCAAATATATTGATATGGCTTACCTCTGGCTTATTTCCGGAGAACATTTCTTCGGGGGTTTTGAATCCAAGTGCACTATGGGATAATATGTTTTGGACATACACTGTCGTGCTTACTGCTTTAGCCCATAAGTGCATTGGAAGATATTGATAGTGAATCATAGTCTTCACTGCTTCCATTATAGTTCTATTCTTTATTTCTACTACACCATTTTGTTGAGGATTGTAGGGAGTGGTGAGATTCCTCTTAATCCTGACATATCTGCAAAATAATACAAATTATTTTGAGGTGTATTGTCGTCCATTATCTGACCTGAGTATCTTTATTTTTCTTTCACAAAGATTCTCTATAAAGGATTTGAATTCCTTGAATTTTCCAAACACTTCATATTTTTATTTCAAGAAGTAAACCAAAGTCATGTGATAATAATAATCAGTAAATGACACATAGTATACATACCCACTAAGAGATGTTGATGGCATTGTGACACATACATCTGAGTGGGTGATCTTCAAGACTCCTTTTGCTTTATTGTCTCTCTTTTGGAAAGGATTATTTATGTTCTTTCCTTGTGCAAATCCCTTGCACACACCTTCATGATCAACCTTGAATTCTGGTAGACCCGTAACTACCTTGCCTACATATCATAAGGTTTTGTAGTTGATGTGAGCTAGTATTCTATGCCAAACTTCACATGGAATCTAAGTGGAGTGAGTCAAGGCTGCATCTGAGTGACCTTTTAACTTATACATGCCACCTTCTTCTATTCCAATAATAATTTCATCTTCCATGGTTTTTCCTTTAGGCCACATAAGAACTTCACCATCTATGAAAGAAACCCTGGTACATATATTACATCCTCCATTTTCATTGGAGTCCCTGAATCAAGTTTCTAAGTGAATTCTCCCACTACTTTGATAGGGTACTGGTAGTCATCTCCAAGTGTAACTTTCCAGGGAAAGTTATTTTCTGTAAGGATAGAGAGAATATCTCTCTAACCTTTCATGTGATTAGAGGAACCACTATCAATGAGCCAAGTATCCTCTCCAGGTGTCACAGATCATGAGAGGGTAGATAAGAAAGCATAGTCTTCAATCATTTTTTTAATCATCTTTGTAGGTGGATCATCATCTTCAACTGCATGGGAATGGTGCCTTTTATTATTTCTCTTCTTTTATTCTTCCCTTGTGGCAGGAAAATTCTTAGCAATGTGTCCCATATTATCATAATGATAGAATACATAAGAGGAGAAATCATTTTCTCTTCTTTGACCTTTCTGAAATTTTTGGAATCTCCTTGGAGGGTGAGATTATTTATGGAAGTGGGTGAATCTCTTTGGGGAGTGAGATTCCTTATGTAGGTGGGTCTCCTTGTGGAAGCGATACATTTTATTTCCTCCTTTATCATGATACTATAGGGATTGATATTCATCCCTTATTAGTACTACTTCTCGGTTAGCTACCGTTGCCTCTTCTTGAACAAATTCTTCCCAAAGACTGTCAAATTGGATTTTCTCCTTTCTTGCATAGATAGTTTGGATGAAAGCATCCCAAGGTCTTGTGAGACCATTAAAAACTGTCATTACGAGTTAATATTCATCTAAGTTGTCTCTAATTGCTTCTAGTTGTTCCTTGAATTGAGAAACCCTAGAGAAATAGTCATGAACGATTTCTCCTTTATGCATATTTGTATTCATGAGTTGGGTTCTTAGATTCATATTCCTGTTGATATTCCTTCCTTCAGACATTCTGGTTAGGGAATCAAACATTTATTTTGGAGTATTCTTAGAAGACACTTGAGGGATCAAGTGGTATTTGATAGAGTCTGCAATGATTCTTTTGGCCCTAACCATATCCTTATGGTACTTTTCTTTGGCTGCAACTTCTTCAAGTTTCGGTACATTTTCCTTTATGAATTTTTCAAGGTCATTCTCTTCAAGAATGAGTTCAATTATGTACTTCCAGGCATAAAAATTTTCCACAACTTCTAACTTTTCAAAAAGTTTAGTTCTTGCAGACATCTTGACATGGAGCTGAAAAAACTGAGGCGAGTAGGCTGCTGCAGTCAATTTTTAGAAAATTCAAATTTTACCCCTTAAAACCGAGCCTGTACAAATTTGGACTGGTGCTTCTGGTATTGGTTCTTGTTTCCTGGTTTTCTGGTACCAACCAAAACTAGGTTTTCAATTTCTAGAGGATCTGGCCACTAAAAAAGGTGTGCTCAAGCTGCTAATGAGTTTGCTAGGCTAGGGCACACTTCTCTAGATAGTTTTTAGGATAAAATTCTCTTTCAATAAAAACCCTAATTTTGTTGCATGACAATAGTGATGTTTTTGGTTACCCAGTGAAAGATGATCTACTTAGTTTAGCTCTGATACCATGTTAAATTTAGAGATTCTATTAATTTCTTTTCAATTTAGTAAACAATAATAGAATAAGCAAGATCACTAAGAGAAACACAATCACAAGGTACAAAACATTTTATCCTGGGAAACCCTCATAGGGGGGAAAACCGAGCAAAAAATTCCTTAATATAGATTTCCAATACAATGCCAAGATAAAAGACCAAAGACTAGAGAATATCCAAGACTGAGAAATGTGCCTCTCTCTTTTCCTTCTTCTAACTGCAAATTTATTCAAACTTGCACACTAGATGAGTGACTTAAGTGAGTGAGTGAATGAGGCACTAGCCTCTCTTATTTATACTAGCTGAGGAGCACTAGGGTTGTGTCTTTTCATCAAGCATGGATGACTTCTTCAACTAGTGGATACAACCACTTTAATTATCCCTAGGGGATGACTTCTCAATTAACATCATGTAAATATGGTTTGACCAATCCACAATAGGGGATTTAGTCATACATACGTCCCGACATGATCAATCCACAAAAGGGGATTAATGTATTTAATAATAACTCAATTATAATTATAATATACTTCACAATTTCAATATTTCAACATAGAGGAGTTGAAGTCAAACATAATGAGACTTCATTTGATTATAGATCATTTATGGATACTGTTAACAAATGTGAGATAACCTACCAATAATGAAAGTAGGTATCAAGGAACCGGGTACATTCTTACAAGTGTGAATAAAGGTGTTGAGGTCAAACACTTGAAGAATCCATTGATCATGAGACATTGATGTATTCCCAACTATCGATGGTGAGAGAACCTGCCATTGATGACTGCAAGCCTCTAGGTACTCATAGGACTCTAGGCCTTGTTTCCATAATATATGATCTGAAGTCGATGGAAGGAGACTCACTGAAAGGAGAACATTAAGGCAACTTTCATCAATCAACACGAGGTACAAAGAAATAGGTTGATGATTTGGAGGAACTTATATGAAGAGGATGTTCACGAACCAACGACCCTGTGTGCCTCTCGCATGCACCAGATTAAAGTAGTGCACAAAAGAGACCCTATCAATAGAATCCAATAAGGAAAATTGTTGACAAAGGAAAGGAAACCACCAATAAGGCTAATGGCATCCAAGACACAACACAAATCCCAATGTGTGAATAGATTTCTTGTCGCCGAACATAAGGGAAACCCCCAGTCAACGACAAATGAGGAGATGTCGACTGTTGGGTTCAAGGTTACCTACCCATAATGCAAGTAGGACTAGGGTGCATGGTAGGACTACACCGTCATGTGATTCTGAGACACACTAAGGGTATGACCAACATGAAAAGTCAAGTTTTCTAAGAAATGGCCTGTTAGTAACATTTCTTGTCCGAGGCACAAGAGCATTTGGGTCAACGAGTTGCACAAGGAGCACCCAAGCACAGTGCATAGAAGAAGTCCTTTTCGGACTTAAGATCAAGTGAGCGGGAAAAATTATAGTGTCAACGGTCCGGATCCATCCATATAAGCAGATCAACGGTCAGCGGGAAATCGCAGATAGAGAAGTCGCGTCGAGGTTAGCGCAATGGATAGCGCCCATATTGTATGTAGGGAAGGATAGTAGTTGTCCATCCAAAGGACACGTTCTGCGAGATCCAGTCGCGTCAGCTTTTCGGCAGTCACGAGTTCAAAGGGTGAAGGTTTTATGTCATTTCACATTTCGAAACCCCAAACCATGAAGCGCCGAATGTGCCTAAAGGCGGGCCTACAATATTAAGGAGTAGTCTCGGTCGTCCATCTAAAGGGGACACCTGGTGCACGATTAGGTTCCCCGCCTTTTCGCTCATCGCGATTTCAAAGCGCAAGGAGGAGCTCCCTCATATCCCTGATGCACGAAGTGACGAAAGAGTCCAGGACCTGGGGCCCACAGCATCGTCGGGTGAGTGAAGAACCGTCAGATCTAGAGGGGCGCGTGGCGCCAAATTAAGTGGTCTCAGCGTTTCACTCATTGCGATTTCAAGAAGTAGGGATCATCCCCTTCCTATTCGCGAACGCCGAAAGCGCCTTAGGAATAAGCATGAGGTCGTAGCTCGTGGTCACTTGGGGAAAGAAAGGAGCTACGTAAAGAAGGCCAAAGGTGCTGAGTTCAGTTACAGAGGGGATCATCGCGATCTCTCAGTGCCATCGAATCCGATCTTGGTACTATTTCTCTCTTGGAGTAAATGAAGGAAAGAGTGGGTGGTTGAAACCTCCTTTTATTCATTAGATGTGAGGTATGGAAGGTTTGGAAAGCAGTCGGCTTGAAGAGGTCTTGCGTATCGATTTTTCCAAAGAAGCCATGTCGAAGTCCTCGACTAGACAGAGAGGTCTACACATGCTAGCCTGACACTTAATGGTTCAGCTACCCTCCTTGCAGGAGCCATGCGTAGTTAAAGTGGCATTTGAAGAAGGATGTCAGTACGAGTTTGACTGAAGGGACACCAAGTCTTGGGTGACTGGGCACGCCTCTGTGAGGCACTGAGTATATAGACTCAGTCCTTGTATTTTGTAAAGGATCGATGGTTGAGCAAAGCTCCCGATTGTAACGTTTTGATGAAGCACTGGTCGCTCTGGTTAATGTATAAGGCATTTGAGATTTCTTACCTTATTGATGTCAGTTTCGCTTCCACCCCTTTGTATACTGTGTTAGAATAGCTCGGAATTGGAGGATCCAGTCGAGCTGTGGCTATTATAGGATGATGTAGGTTGGATCACTGTAATAGTCACATTGTTTCTAATCGGTTCTTGTGATGTTCTCAGCGTTAAAATGACTTGGAATTGAAGGATTCAGTCGAGTCACCCCTCAGCTCCTTGAAGCTCTAGACCAAGAGGATCTTGGCTTCCTAGTTTTTCATCCTCAATCTTTCGAAGGCCTGTTTCCCAAGGAAGTATTGCTCACCCTTCTCACAAGTCTTCCTTCTTCCACCCTTTAAGCATTTACTGACAAAAGTTGGATGAAGACCTCCCTTGCTTTCTACATACCAGGCCCAGTTTACCGAGTTAAAGCTATATTTTCTTGAGTCTTTACCCATCTGATCACCCCATTAAACAAATCGTGACATAAAACTGATGGGCGTTGGGCTCTGCTCCTGCAAGCAATCCAGGAGTGACTTCTGACACTAACATGGCCGACACAAGCTTATAAAATTCCTTTGAAMAAGAGCATGAGACAAATGGATAACTTAGGCAACATAGACTTGATGATGAAACTTCGTGATGGAGGAGGCATCAATGAAATMTCCATAGGGTCTGGAAGAATAACTAGTCGGAGGAGTAAACTCTAAGTAACAAGCTTAGCTTCCTAAGGTCATACTAAACCCAAAATTTGGATGACAATGGACTCAAAATTTTGTGCTCTATTCAAAGGCGACACAATTGCTATCAATATAAGATAATATTTTTTTCTCACCCTTGTTTTTTTGTTTTTTCATAGGGAAATGAATGCTATGATACAAGAGAGGAAACGAGTGTCACGAGTAAGAAACTAGCTCCAAACAGTGGAACATACCTATACTCAATGTAAGGGAGTGCATGCGGGGCATGGACTCTTCGGGGAATGTTTCCTCTTAGGGTATAGGGTGTCAAGCTACAAAGGATATAGAAAAGTCTCTGCTTGGATAGTGATGTAGATTGTTGAGGTAATAGGATTATACCAAGAAAGAGAGAACTGACAATAGACTCAATACTGCAAGCAAGATAATGGAATGCAATTACAACTTAACTCCAAAGAATGTCCTTTTTTGTAAATTTAGTTCCCTAGGCCCGAAAACATATAAAAGAATACCCAGGAGAACTCTTCTAGCCAATGTTGACTAGAGTATTCCTGTTTTGAAATTAGTCTAATTGGTCTGAAAAAGGGTTAAAATTACACCAAATAGACGTCCTTTCAAATCCAATTAATGAGTGTGAAAGAGACAAGTTCACTCGACAATATTTTCACTTTTTTAGAGAGTCGAAAAATACCTTAACTAAGACTCGGTGGGAGTCCCATAGGTACAGATCAGAATGCTTATGAGTAAGAATACAGGGTTTGAATGCAAAGTCATATTGGAACTATAAGGGACTCTAGGTCCTATGGAATAATC
This sequence comes from Picea engelmannii, assembly GCA_009831015.1. Lineage (NCBI taxonomy): Eukaryota > Viridiplantae > Streptophyta > Pinopsida > Pinales > Pinaceae > Picea > Picea engelmannii. The sequence continues at coordinate 377,566 of ML785478.1, forward strand.
TTTGCACGGGCACCAAATGGCACAAAGGTTCTAACTAGGGCACCCATGTTTGGTAAGTCTCTACCACTCAATAACGACACTTCTAGTAGTAGAAAGAAGGTTCCATGCCGTTAATAAATGATTTCGGACCTAAGGCATATGGATCATAGTCATAGGATAATTCAAGAATGAAAAATGGATTGATGACCTATCCCGTTTGCTAGTAAAAGAAAATACCTTCCGAAGTCACGAACGGGCAATATGACACTAGAAACTGCAAAAATACATGGACAAAATCACCAAAAAAAGTCCTTCCACTGCACTATTAGTCCACTAGGTCAAAAAATAAGCATAAAATATATAAAGTGGATAAAATTTTTCTACTAATAGTAAAAAATAATCAATTTTACCATACCATTTGAGTTTTTTACCCTCATAGTGCATTTTGGACCAATTTTCCCACGATCTTCAAGTGCCGATTGTAGGAGCTACGAGCAACAAAATTGACAACCGTCTAGACCAAGTAAGTGTTCTTTCCCTCCTCTTCATTTCTAATGGTTTAAAATTTCAATTTAGTCCTCATTTTTTGAGTTTTAGAGGGAACAACTTATGAAATAGGGTGTACGTGAGATATATTTTATCGGGTCGCATATATGGAGACATGTACACAGGAAAATCAAATCCTTCCCATATACATGTCTCCCTACATGTGACTGTTAACAATATTACATCCCACGTACAAGTCCACAAACAAGTTTGTTAAAGAGTTTGACTCAAAAAATGGTTTTCCTTTTGCAAGATGGTACTTGAATGGAGAGAGAGAGAGAGAGAGAGAGAGAGAGAGAGAGAGAGAGAGAGAGAGAGAGAGAGCATGAGGAAGTATATGTAGCAGTGGAAAGAGATGCAAGGGCCCAAATAGCTCTAAAACGATGTGGGATTTACAATTTTTTGTCTCTCAAAGGAATTAGGGCTCAAGTGAGATTTCTCCAAATGTTAGTAAAATTTTGGGATCCGGATATAGAAGCCTTCAATATCGATGGGAAACCATTGAGGATTGAAGTAGATGACTTCTATTTTATCACATGATTGTCTCATCAGGGCGAGGTGGTGAATCTCAAAGCTTGAGGGGATGTGGGTGGTATGAACATAGAGGATTACATTGCTACCCATTGTGTTGGAGCCACATAAAAAGTAGGGAGCCATTTCCCCATCTGGGCGATCGAGAACCCAATTTTGAATATCATCGTCATTGTCCTTACATGGATTTTAGGGTCATCCTCATTGCACCAGGCATCAAGGCCACTCATATTTTACACAATGGATTATTTATGACCCAATGTTTATGATTGGTGCACCTCACTAATGGATAACATGAAGATCCACCTGATAGACTACAAACAAGGGAGGAAGAGGAAATCTGGGTTTGCATCCATCTTGTGTATTTTTTTCTTTGAGTGGGTTCTAGGTTTGAGCCTAACGCAGACCCCCAACCCTTAGGTCGAGGTGTGCACAAGATCTTTAAACTTTGGCCCCTTAGATTCTGACTGACTCCTTTTAATTCCTCTTGGGAAACTCTTCACTCACCCTCTATGAGTATATTTCACAGGCCCTTTTGAGTTATGTCCCTGTGATCATTCATCAGCCATGAAATCAATGTTCAACACCCAACTGACATTGGGAATTTTTCCCTTTTCTTTTCGAGATACCGGATTTCGTGAGTTCACGAATCCTGTTGTCGAGCGCCTTACCTCTTCAACCTCCGAAACCCGAAATACCAAACACATGACTTGCCTTGCCACTTATTTTGGCTTTTCAGGAATTGAGTGGACGACGAACACACATCCATCTTTCCTTATGATTTCCCGGTTTCTGAAATTCCTCCCCTTATGATCTTTCTAAATTTTCCCCGACGTTTGACCAACCCTATGACCTTCATCACACGTGTCCTCCAACAAGTACCTGGGACCCTGCCTTTTCGGGTTCCTGCTTCTCGCAATTTTGGGAGTTGCGATGACKTGCAACTCTACCTCTCGACTCCCGGAGTCCTGAAACCTGAATTGTCGTAATCCCGAAAATCCACTTTAAGTTCTATCACGCTTCGCGACTTCGGGATTTCCCTTTCACTATGTCCCATCCCTTTTCATCAAGATTCTCGGTATGCCGAATATTGAAACACTGAAACACTAGTGTTCCTCTTCCAAGGAAAGTCAACGTCTGTGGTTCTTCCCCTTGATCCAACGATTAGCGTGATTTCGCGTACCGGGAGTTCGTGATGCTCTCGATTCCAATCATTGTCTCCTCAAGATCTTGGATCCTGAAATGTCGAAATGTCGAAACGCTCCTCTGCAACTTCTTCGTGTTTCATGATCTCGGAGCTTTTGATGTGGAGTGCTCTACTCCTTGTCAACAGAAATGCCGAAATGTCAATTCCCGAAATGCCAAAAAAATGTCTTGCTGCGATTTCTAATTTTGGACTTTCGTCCCTCCTGTGTCCCGATCACTCATCCTCAGGACTTCTGAAACCCTAAACTCTGAAGTTCCAAATTCTTGAACTCGTCACTCTTTGACTTCACACACGAAACCTCTTTTCATGTTTCGGGAACTTGATCAACCAAGGTTTTGTCTTGCACTTCGGGCTCCCAAACTCAGAATTCCCGAAATGATCTGACGGACTGAATAGTTCACGATCGACGGTCCACATTGAATCTGCCTTTCAAAGGATAGATCTATCAAATGCTTAACTCCCCTGCAACTTTCCTGGATCCTACGGTCCCTGCTATTTTGGGAGTTCTCCTCGGAGAATTTCGATCGTTTAATCTCTCTCCTTGAATACTTAGAAGGGATCAACCTTCTTGAGCTTTCTTCGAATATTTTTGAAAACACTACTCCTCCTAATATTCCTTATGATTTCAAGTCTTTAGAAGACCTCTACATGCACTCCTTGCGACACTTCTTCAAATATTCCTGAATATTTGAATCTCTTGACTCTGTGCAACTCTACAACAACAATCCTTCAATCTCTCAACCTTAGTTGATAAGTTCTAAGGTCTCAACCTGCCTGCGCACACCTTGCACGGCTTCTGTGCTTATCGTGCACTTCTACTGGAATGAGAACAACTATCTCCCTCTTGAGCTTTCAGAGATAAACTCTGAACCTTTTCAACGCACACCTTGCAGACACTTCCACTGCACTCCTTACAGGAAGTTCTCTCACTCAGGAAGAGAAACAATTGAAACTCATTCTCTCTCTCTCTCTCTCTCAGTATTCAAACATCCAACATGAAAACATACATTCACACACAACATAATAACAAATGCATGACAGAGAGAATAAAACAACCATAAGTGTAGCATTCAACATGTATACACATAAAGCATTATAACACCATGAGTCTGAATCAAAGCTTCATATATTAATTTAGAACTTTGTACATGGGTTCTTCTCTACAAATCTCTGCTTATTATCTATGCTGATGTGCTTAATCATAAAATCTCTGATTGATACCATGATACAAAGATGAGGGTGTCTATATTCGTTTTCCCTTCCTGCTCCTAAAACTGTATAATCTAGAATTTTAAATCTACCTACTTTCATTGACTGGCATAAATGCCTCTACATCCTACATATGAGAGAGGATTGCTCAAGATCTGTTTACAATATGGAAGTACACCTTCTTAACTATTTCATTAATATCTACACATCCAAACTTTCAAAAACATTTCAAAACGTTTTTGACATGTGCCAAAATGTGATGGCATTAATCCCAGCTATCTTCCACCTCCACGCTTGCTTGCTGCTGACAATGCTCCTGCATCACACTCCCTCACTTGAAAATTTTCATGGACTCCTGTTCATGAGATCTTGCACGGTCTGTCCATGCTTCTGAATTTCTGCTTCATTCTCCCAGCTGGCATCTTCAACTGGATGTCCCTTCCATTTGACCAAGTATTCAAAATATTCTTTTCTCCTGGTCCTCCTGCTGACTCTCTTGTCAAGTATACTTTCCATCTGTGGCTTTTCAGCTACAGGCATTTGTTTAGTCCACTGAACCTCTATTTGTTCACTATCTTCTTCAGCTCTATAAGGGTATAAATCCGAGATGTTGAATATCGGTTAAATTTTGATCCCATCGGGTAATTCAATCTCATATGCATTTTCCCCAAATTTCTTCACGACCTTGCATGGTCCAATCTTCTTCATTTTCAGTTTGTTATATGTTCCCCTTGGGAACCTTTCCTTTGTCAGATGTGAAAAAATCATATCACCAACCTCAAACTGAAGTTCTCACCTGTGTTGATCTGCTCTGCGCTTGTACTCTTGATTCAAATTCTGCAAACGTTCCCTCACTTGGCTGTGAAGTTTCTTCATTGCTTCTGCAAAATCCTCTGCACTAACACTTTTAGTTTCATATTGTTTTGAATCTTTCAGTTCAGAAACTCCTCTTGGCTACATTCCATACACAATTTGGAATGGACTCTTCCCTATGCTTCTATTAAATGAATCATTGTAAGCAAATTCCGCTTGTGGTAGAATGTGATCCCACTGACTGTGGTGTTTAGTCACTAGGCTCCTTAGCAAATCTCCCAAGATTTTGTTTACAACTTCTGTTTGCCCATCCGTCTGAGGATTATACGCTGAGCTAAATGACAAATTTTTCCATAGCTTCTTCCATAAAGTCCTCCAAAAATGTCCCACGAACTTGGTGTCTCAACCTGAAACTATACTTCTGGGTAAGTCGTGAAGTCTGACAACTTCCTTGAAAAACAGTTCGCAGTATGAGTTGCGTCGCTAGTTTTCTGACATGGTATGAAATGTGCCATCTTTGAAAAATTTTCTACCACCACAAAGATTGAATCAAATTTTCTTTGTGTCCTTGGTAGCCCCAATATAAAATCCATGCTCACTGCATCCCACGACCTCTCTGGTATGGGTAATGGCTAGTATAACCCTGTGTTTTACCTTTTTCCCTTTGTGTGCTGACAAATTCTACATCTGTTCACAAATATTTTAACATCGGTCCTCATCCTTGGCAAAAAATATGAGCCATTTAATTTCGAGAACATTTTTTCATGACCGAAATGTCCGGCCAATCCTCCACTGTGTTTTTCTTTCAAAAAATTCTCCCTCATGGAGAATTTTGGAATACATAATTGATTGCCTCTGAATAATAATCCATCCTAGATTATATATTCAGTCCATTGACTTTTGTCCCTGAGAATTGGATTCTCAGATGCCTCATACACCTCTTTGAAATCTGGGTCATCTCTGTACATGTCCTTGACGTTCTCAAAAACCAATGTTTTGACTCTGAATTCCTGCATCAACAAACATTTCCTGCTCAAAGCATCAACAACTTTGTTAGTAGTTCTAGAAATATATTAAATTACAAAAGTAAAATTCTACATGTATTCAACCCATTTAACATGTCTTTGATTCAACTTCTCCTGTTGAGTCACGAATTGTAAGGCATGATTATCACTGTACAAAACAAACTCTTTAGGAACCAAATAATGTCTCCACTTCTTCAGTGCCTGTATGACTGCATAAAATTCCTTGTCATATGTTGAATATTTAATCTTTGCTTCATTTAGTTTCTCACTGAAGTATGCGATCGATCTATCATCTTGGTTCAAGACCGCTCCAATTGCAAATCCGCTTGCATCACATTTGACCTGAAACGTCTTGTTGAAATCTGGAAACACCAAAATTGGTTGTTTAGTAATCTTCCTTTTCAACAGATTGAAAATTTTCTCTGCTTCCTATGTCCAGTGAAAATATTTATGTATTTTCTTCACCGTGTCCATCATCGGTGCACTAATCCCACTGAAATTTTGGATGAATTTCCTGTAGAAACTAGCTAATCCATGGAAGCTTCAAACCTCAAATACACTTTTCGGTGATGACCAATTTTTAATTGCCTCTACCTTTTCTAGATCCATCTTCAACTCATTTGCAGATATAACAAAACCCAAATAAATAAGTTCTGTCCTCATAAATGTTTATTTCTTCATATTTATTAGCAACTTCTTTTGCTGTAACCTCCTCATCGCTGTAGCTAAATGCTTCAAATGCTCTGCTTCTGTTTTGCTGAAAATTAATATATCGTCTAGATATACAATGAAAAACTTCCCGATAAACTCTTTCAGGACATCATTCATCAATCTCATGAAAGTGTTGGGCACATTTGTTAAGCCAAATGGAATAACAAGCCATGCATACAACCCTTCATTTGTCTTGAATGTTGTCTTCCATTCATCACCTTCTCTCATTCGGATTTGATGATATCCGCTCTTCAAATCAATCTTTGTAAAAACTTTCACTCCACTCAAGAAATCCATCAAATCATCCATCCTTGGCAAAGGAAATCTATATCTGATGGTAATCTTTTTGATTTCGCTCGAGTTTGTACACATCCTCCAGCCTCAATCTTTCTTTGAGCTGAGCACTGTTGGAACAACTCATGGACTCAAGCTCTCTCTAACCAATCCTTTGTCCATTAAATCTTGGACTTGTCTCTTGAACTCTTCATTCTCCTGCGACATCAATCTATACGCTGCTTTGTTTGGTAAACTAGCTCCAGGTATAAGATCAATGTGATGACTTATACTTCTGATCGGTGGCAACGAACAAGGTAGTTCGTCCACTACTATATCAGCAAACTCTTCCAGCAACTTCTGGATTTCCTCTGGTAAATCATCCACTCTTGTACTAGTTAAAACAATTCTAGGCTTCCTAACCACAATGAATTATGTATCTTCCTTCTTCTTAACCTCTTTAAGAAGTTCCTTCCCACTCATGAGAAGTACAGTGTTTCTCACCTCTGGTTTCACTTCTTTATCCTTAATTGGCAACAACATGTGAGTTCTCCCATTCTTCTCCAGGGTGTATGTGTTCTTTCTCCCATAATGAATCACATTCATATCATATTGCCATGGTCTACCCAACAATAGATGACAAACATCCATGGGAATGACGTCACATAATATTTCATCCTTATATCCTGCTATTTTAAATTCAACTAAACATTGTTTAGTGACATTTACCTGATGTCCTTTTTGTAGCCACAAAACTCTGTATGGACTTGGATGTTCAATAGTCTCTAGCTCCAGCTTTTCTACCATCTCTGTAGAAACGAGATTGTCTGTGCTACCACTGTCCACGATGACTTTGCATACCCTGTCTTTGGTCTTGCAAGCAGTCCGAAAAAGTCTGTTCCTTTGGACTGGGTTCTCTGCCTCCTTCTTTGGTGTTAAGAGAACTTTTCTCATCATCAGTGATCTTCTGCCTTCAACATATTTTTCTTCAACATTCCATCTTTGTGATTCAACAATGTGAGTCTCACCTCCTTCTTTCTTTCTATCTAGACATTCATAAGATTTATGTCCATTTTTTCTGCAGTTAAAACATTTTATTTCTCCACCTCTGCCTCTTCCTCTTCCTCTGGTTCGGGGAAACATGTTTCTATCAGCATACTTCCCTCTCTGTGAGCTTCCACCTCTCTCAGTTTGAGTTTTCAGTTTATTCCACTCTTCTTTAGGTTTCTAATTCTTGTCCTGGGCAATTGTTTTTCCTCTAGCTTGACTTCTTCCTTGCCCTCTCTGACCTTGTTTTTGGATCAGCTTCTCTTCAACTTTCAGAGCCATCTGATAAGAATCCTCCACATTTAGAAGGCTCATCATGCTCATCTCATCTTGAATGTCATATCACAGACCATTCATGTACCTGTCAACCCTTTCATCATCACTTTCCTGATGACCTGCTCTGATGTTTATCCTGTAGAACTCTTCAGTGTATTCTTTCACTGACATAAGTTTCTATCTCAAATTTTGCATTCTCCGAAACAGAGTAATTTGATAATCCTTGGGTATGAATATGGCTTTCATCTTCACAACCATTCTATCCCATCTTTCGATTTTCTGCTTGCCTTTGCAACGTCTATCAACATGTAGTTCATCCCACCATAATGCTGCATTCCCTTTAAGTCTTGTGACAACATGTTTGACCTTCTTGTCTTCCTCTACATCCTCATAGTCAAAATATTTATCCAAAGCTCTAATCCAATCTAGAATCTCTTCCACATCCAGGTTTCCTTCATATACTGGAATGTCCATTTTTTCTCTAGCACCTATCCTCGAAACAGCCTTGAATAGGCGTTCATCTGCTGCATCTTCGGCTGCAACTTATTCTCCCTCGTTTCTAGCTTCATTTTCACTTTCATCCTCGCTGATATCCCTAGCGTTGACTGTGTGCCTCTGTGTTGTCTCCATGGCATCAAGCCTAGCACGTAGTTCACACATTTCCCTTTCCACTGCTGGATCAGGCATTGGCCTCTCTCTCCTTCTCGGTGGCATGGTTGCAAATCTTTTCTCTTTTCTCTGCTACAGAAAGCAAAGAAATCTTTCTAAGCTCTGATACCACAATTGACACAGACCACCAACCCTCAGGTCGAGGTCCACATAGTAGCTTTCAACTTCAGCCCCTTAGAGTCTGACTTACTCCTTTTAATTCCTCTTAGGAAACTCTTCACTCACCCTCTCTGAGTATATTTCATAGTCCCTTCTGAGTTATGTCCCTGTGATCATTCACCGGCCATGAACTCCATGTTCAACACCCAACTGACATTGGGAATTTTTTCCTTTTCTTTTCGGGATACCGGATTTTGTGAGTTCATGAATCCTGTTGCTGAGCACCTTACCTCTTCGACCTCTGAAACCTGAAATATCAAACACACGAATTTCCTTGCCACTTATTTCATCTTTTCGGGACTTGAGTGGACAACCAACACACATCCCTCTTTCCTTATGATTTCCCAGTTTCTGAAATTCCTCCCCTTATGATCTTTCAGAATTTTCCCCGACGTTTGACCAACCCTATAACCTTCATCACACATGTCCTCCAACAAGTACCTAGGACCCTACCTTTTTGGATTCCTTCTTCTCGTGATTCCAGGAGTTGCGATGACGTGTAACTCTACCTCTCGACTCCTGGAGTCCTGAAACCCGAATTCCATAATCCCAAAAATCCACTTTAAGTTCTATCGCACTTCGCGACTTCGGGATTTCCCTTTCATTATGTCCCATCCCTTGTCATCAGGATTCCCGGTATGTTGAATCCCGAAACAATGAAACACTAGTGTTCCTCTTCCAAGGAAAGTCAACGACTATGGTTCTTCCCCTTGATCCAACGGTTAACGCGATTTCACATACCGGGAGTTCGTGATGCTCTCAACTCCAATCATTGTCTCCTTGAGATCCTAGATCTCGAAATGACAAAATGTCGAAACAATCCTCCACAAATTCTTTTCATTTTGTGATCTCGAAGCTTCTGAGGTGGAGTTCTCTACTCCTTATCTACGGAAATGCCGAAATGTCAATTCCCGAAATGCCGAAAAAATGTCCTGCCGCGATTTCTGATTTTGGACTTTCCTCCCTCCTTTGTCCCGATCACTCATCCTCAGGACTTCCAAAACCCCGACCTCTGAATTTTCTAATTCCTAAACTCGTCACTCTTTGACTTCACACACGAAACCTCCTTTCATGTTTCAGGAACTTGATCAACCAAGGTTTTGGATTGCACTCCAGGCTCCCGAACTCTGAATTCCCGAAATGATCTGACATAATGAATAGGTCACGATCAACGGTCCACGTTGACTCTTCCTTTCGGAGGATAGATCTATCCAATGATTAACTCCCCTACAACTTTCCTGGATCCTACAGTCCCCGCTATTTCGGGAGTTCTCCTCAGAGAATTCCGACCGTTCCATCTATCTCCTTGAATACTTCGAATTGATCAACCTTCTTGAGCTTTCTTCGAATATTTTTGAAAACACTACTCCTCCTGAGCTTCCTTGCAACTTCAAGTCTTAAGAAGACCTCTAGGCGCACTCCTTGTTGCACTTCTTCAAATATTCCTGAATATTTGAATCTCTTGACTCTGTGCAACTCTGCAATAACAATCCTTCAATCTCTCAACCTTAGTTGATAATTTCTAAGGTCTCGACCTACCTGCGCACACCTTGCGTGACTTTTGTGCTTGTCTTGCACTTCTACTGGAATGAGAACAACGGTATCCCTCTTGAGATTTCAGAGATAAAATCTAAACCCTATCAATGCACACCTTGCAGATACTTCCACTGCACTCCTTGCAGGGACTTCTCTCACTCAGGAAGAGAAACAATTGAAACTCATTCTCTCTCTCTCTCTCAGTATTCAAACATCCAACATGAAAACATACATTCACACACAACATAATAAAAAATGCATGAAAGAGAGAATAAAACAACCATAAGCATAGCATTCAGCATGTATACACAGAAAGAATTATAACACCATGAGTCTGAATCAAAGCTTCATATATTAATTTATAACTTTTGTACATGGGTTCTTCTCTACGACTCTCTGCTTCTTCTCTATGCTAATATGCTTAATAATACACTCTCTGATTGATACCATGATACATAGATGAGGGTGTCTATAGTCATTTTCCCCTCCAGCTCCTAAAACTGTCTAATCTAGAATTGCAAATCTACCTTCTTTCATTGACTGGCATAAATGCCTCTACATCCTACATATGAGAGCAATAAATGTTTTTCAGGTCATCTCACCATTTTCGCAATAAATTGTTTTCTAGAATGATTCAGACTGTGAAATTTTTATTCAATTGAGAAAACATATCCAAGTATCTATGGTAAAAAATTCAGCTTGGGGGTCATTGTATTTTTGGATTTACACTCCGTGGAAAATAGGGTTTGTGGCTAGTCTTGAAACTAGTCAAAAATAGGTGTTTCGGGTAAAAACGTCATAACTTATTCACATATCCAAATTTAGTAAGAACAAATGTGTTGGTTATATCAAATTCTGTAGTATGTTTTTTAATATTTTTAGATCAATTCGACAAACATTCCGTGCAGAGCACACTCTAGAAGGGCACTCTCTAAAATAAGCCAGAATTTAGCAAGGTGTGCCATTTTTGCCATAACTCCTTTTCTGAGAGGTTCCAAGTAGTGAAACCTGGAGGAATTGCATAAAACACACTGAAGAAAATTGTGTATCAGTTTTAGATCTTTATTCATTACAGGTACAAAGTTAGGATTATTTCAAGTTAGTGTTGTTGACTAATCGAAAACTAGTCTTGTGAGACTAAAGAAACATTTGACAAAAATGCTAGTCTTGTGTTGTTAAAGTTAAGGAAGGTTTGCAGGTATTTGATCATATACACCAGGTCTATTACAAATTTACAAATCATATTTGGATTGTGAAATTGATGAGGGATTTTGGTTGAGGTACAATTTGGGTACATGGTTGAGAAAAGTAGTTGATGAGTTGGCACATACATGAGGTGTATAGTTGATGATGTTGGTACATATTGATGAGTCCTAGTTGATGAGTACTTGACACATGATTTGTACATAATTGGTACATGGTTGGTTTCACTTGTTTATGTTACATGTTTATTACAGAATGTTTGGTACAGGTTGGTGCATGGTTGATGCACTTGTTTATAATACAGGTTGATTACAGGTTGAGGTATAGCTTTATGCATGGTTGATGCATGGTTCAGTTTTATTGGTACATGTTTAAAGTGGTATATCTCACAGTGATAGTGTGACAGTGGTTCCATCATTCTACTTCGACTTCAGGGCGGTTGGACAGGGCAAGGACAGGTGGTTGTAGCCACCTTCCGGTTGTAGCCTTAGAACATAGGGGGTTGTACCCTCCTTCTAGTTGTAGCCAGAGAATTGGGGAGCTGGAGCTTTCCTTAGGTTGTAGCCTGAGAAACTAGGGATTTGGATCATCCTTCCAGTTGCATCTGGAAAATAAAGGAACTTGGTGCTTCCAATGAATGTAATTCTTCAAAACATATAAGATAAAGCATTCTGTGGTTTTCTCCTGATTTGGGTTTCCACGTAAAACACTGGTGTACTATGTATGTGCGTGATTGTTCATTTCTTATTGCTCATTATTGTATAATAATTCTACATTGATATAACACTTGGATTATTTCGAGAAAAATGATCATAATTATGTTATTACTGATTCACCCCCCCTCTCAGTAATCCAACAATCGGTATCATAGAAGGTTCCTTCAGAAATCAGTTTAACCATTGAAAGGTAGATCATGGAGAGTACCAACTCATATAAAAATGGAATACCACACTTTGATGGAAAGAAGTATGCTTTTGGAGCATAAGTATGAAGACATATATACAAGCACAGGGGTTTGAAATTTAGCAATCAATTGTAGATGGATACACAATACCAATAGTTCCACCAACAAATGACAAAGCAGTGAAACTTGGTCAGAATAATTCCAAAGCTACAAATTCACTTTTGAATGGTCTCAGTGAAACAGTATTCACCAAAGTTGCACATTGTAAATTTGCCAAAGAGATTTGGGACAAGCTTCGAAATATTTATGAAGGATATACAAAAGTCAAAGAAACAAAACTTCAAACTTACAGAGGTTAGTTCGAACAACTAAAAATGAAATAAGATGAGAATATTGCAACCTACTTCTTAATAGTTGACGAATCAGTGAATGCAATCATAGGATTGGGAGAATAAATCGAAGAATCTGTAATTGTTCAAAAGGTACAAAGATCTCTTCCTATGAGATTCAACCCTAAGATATCATCACTAAGAGAAAGATCGGATCTGAAATCAATAAGCATGGACGAACTGCATGGAATCGTTACAACATATGAAATGAGAACTGAACAGGAAAATCCAGATGTAAAGGAATCAACGTTCAAAGAATCCAAAAGATCAAAGCAAAAGAAAAAGGAACAAGAAGAGTATAGTAGCGGCAGCGAAATCTCGAAATATGATGAAGAAGTGGCCAACTTCGTCAAAAGACTGAACAAGGGAACCAATGGTAGGTATAGAGGTAAGCTTCCTTTAATTTGTTTTAATTGTGATGGCATTGGTCATTTTGATAACAAATGTCCTCATAATAAAAAGATAAATTATGAAGGTTACTCAAAAGGAAAACACACATATAAAGGCAAAATAACTACAAAGAAAGATTTCAAGAAAATCTTATGCATCAAAGAAGACATCTCATCATTAGATGAAATCAATGACAATGAGATAGGAAGAGTTCTATTCATGGCAGTAAAATATTATGACAAAGAAGACTCCAAAGAAGAATATGAATAAGTCAAAGAAGGATATGAAGAAGTCGAAGATGAAATTGAAGAGGAAGAAGTTGACTATCAATAAGAATTAATGTGTTCCATAGAAGTTATCATAAGAGAAAAGAAGAAAAACAAGAAACTACAAGAAGAACTAGACAAGAAAAAGGACACTCGAGAACTAGAACAAATGATCACAATATTGAAGGTTCAAATAGAACAAGATAAAAGACTTGAATAAGCTCTCAAATAACAACTAGAAGAAAAGGACAAGATCATTGGAAACTTGGAAACAAAGATTATCACACTAAGAAAGGATATTCAAAAGAAAAATATGCACAATGGCTCAAAATTTATGGATGACATTATCAACAGTCAAAAATATCATCTTGACAAGTCTGGACTTGGATACAATCAGAAAGAAAAGGGATCAAGATCCAAAACAACATAGTAAGAAACAAATCCAAAAATCTATGCAGAAACAATCAAAGGGGATAGGAAGATGTACAAGGAAGATTACAGGGACACTCCTTCACTGAGAAGATTCATATTTCAGAATCAACAACAGACAGATAGGCCTCAAGAAGAAGAAGGAATCATAAAAGCACCTTCTTTCAGAAGATCTTCAACTCCCAGGTATCAAACTATATTTTTTGGTTTATGTTATGCATGTAATAATTTTGGACATAAAGTTGTGAATTGCAGAGCTAACAACAGGAACAATAACAACTTTGAGAGTCATACACAAAGGTGTTACTCAAGAAGACCTAGTGAAACAAAAAGAAGAAGTTACAATAGGTTTGAATCTTTGAGCACTGAAGTGGAATGTTACACATGTAACAATTTTGGACATGTGGCCAAATATTGCAGAATGACAACCCCTCCTAAAGAACCTCAACATTATAACAACAGTCACAGACAAGAACCTCATAAAATGACATGGATAAGAAAGAAATATCAATATAGCAATGAAGAATGCACATTCGCTCTACAAGCTAAGTAGAAGAAACACTGTTGGTATGTTGACAGTGGGTGTTCAAAACACATGACAGGTGATAGAGACAAATTTCTTACATTGTAAAAGGAAAGAAATGGATATGTCTCCTTCAGAAATGGTAATTCAACCAAAATCATTGGAGAAGTCACAGTCCAAATTGGGAACAAGAATAAAAAGGCACAAAATTTTCTACCGGTAGAATATATGAAACATAATCTTCTAAGTGTGAGTCAAATGTGTGACCAAAGTCATAAAGTTACTTTCGATTCACAAAAGTGTGAGATAAGAAGAGAAGGTTCATGGAAATTGGTCGGTACAACTGCAAGAACTTCAAACAACATATATGTGTTAAGTGAAATTTGAAATGAAAAGTGTTTTCTAGGAAAGGAAGATGAAAGTTGGTTATGGCACAAAAGAATGGGTCACATGCATTTTGAAAGCCTTGTCAAATTCAACAAAAGAGAAGCATTCATAGAAATGCCCCAGATCACGAAACCAACCAACACTTTATGCAAGCATTGTCAACAAGGAAAGAAAACAAAGGCCAGGTTCAAATCAAAGTAATATTCAACAACAACACCATTGGAAATTGAGCATACTGATCTAGTTGGACCAACTACAACAAAGGGCTTAAAAGGTGAGATATACTTTATGTTATTAGTTGATGATTATACAAGAATGACTACAGTTTGCTTTCTCAAGAACAAGTCCGAAGCTTTTGAAAACTTCAAGATATACAAGGAAATGGTTGAAAATGAGATGGATTTAAGAATCAAATGCTTGAGATATGATAATGGAGGAGAGTTCACTTCAAAGGAATTTATGGACTACTGCATCAGTCATGGAATAAAAAGGAAATTCTTTGTTTCTAGGACACCTCAACAGAATGAAGTTGTTGAAAGAAAGAACAAGACAATACAAGAAATAGCTCAAACAATGCTAATGGATTCCAAACTAATAGATATATTTTGGACATAGGCAGTGCATACAACAGTTCACTTTCAAAACAAAGTAATGCTCAGAAACAACACTGATAAAACTCCATACGAGCTATGGAAAGGAAGACCAACAAATGTGAAGCACTTCATAGTTTTTGGAAGAAAATGCTACATCAAAAGAGAAGATGGAAGAATGGGAAAGTTTGACTCTCGTGTGGACAAAGGAGTACTTGTTGGTTACTTCAAGTACAAGGAAATCATATAAGTGTAACAATCTAAGATTGAACAAAGTTGTGGAAAGCATCAACGTAACAATTGATGAAACAGGCAGACCAGAATCAAAGGAAGAAGAAAACAAATCAATTGAACAACTTTTCGAAGAAGAAGAAGTATAAGAGGAAATAGAAGAGGAGAATGAAAGAATCTGATAGAAACAGAAGATAAAGTTCAGCAAGTATCTCCAAAGACACCTAGAAAACGAGTACAGAAGAATCATCCTTCAGATCAGATTATTGGAAACAAAGATGCAAGAGTTGAAACTAGAAGAAAAAATTGTTCACCAGAACAAACACACCTAGCACTCTTATATACAATTGAACCAAATTGTTTTGAAGAAGCCAACAAGAATGAATTTTGGAATAAGGCCATGAATGAAGAATTGGATCAAATAGAGAAAAATGACACCTAGGATTTGGTTCCAAGAAAAAAGAATAAGAATGTGATCGACACAAAATGGGTTTTCAGGAATAAATTAAATGAATATGGACAAGTTACAAGGAACAAAGCTAGATTGGTATGTAAAGGATATGCATAGATTGAAGGAATCGACTTTGAAGAGACATTTACCCCAGTTGCCAGAATGGAAGCAATCTGGTTTCTTTTAGCCTATGCATGCTTCAAAAATGTTAAAGTATATCAAATGGACGTAAAATCATCTTTTCTAAATGGGGAACTTCAAGAAGAAGTCTACATTGAAAAACCAGAAGGATTTCAGTTGTCAGAGAACGCAGATTATGTGTGTAAATTAAAGAAGGCCTTGTATGGTCTAAAACAGGCTCCTGGAGCATGGTACTCTAGACTGGATAAGTATCTACAGTAGGTAGGGTTCAGAAAAGGAAGTGTAGACAACAATCTCTACATCAAGGTAAGTGAAGGTAATATTTTATTAATTGAAGTTTATGTTGATAATATTATTTTTGGTAGTGATGATGACAGGTTAAGCCAGAAATTTGCAAAATATATGCAAAATGAATTTGAAATGTCATTACTTGGAGAACTATCCTTCTTTTTGGGACTTCAGATACGTCAAAGCAACCAAGGAATCTTTATTTCTCAAACCGAGTATATAAGAGAAATTCTAAAGAGGTTCAGAATGGAATATTGCAAACCATTTATCACTCCCATGCAAACCAGTTGCAAGTTGAGCAAAGATGATGATTCGAAGTCTACAAATCAGAGGCAATATAGGTCAATGATCGGAAGCCTGCTATATGTGACAACATCTAGACCAGATGTAATGCAGGCAGTTGGACAGGTGGCACGATTTCAAGAAGCACCAAAGGTGTCACATGTGTTAGCAGTGAAGAGGATTTTCAGATATCTCAAAGGAACAAAAGAATTTGGATTATGATATCCAAAAGGAAAGAATCTATCACTTATTTCCTACACAGATGCAGATTGGGTAGTTTGTATTGATGATCAACGAAGCACCAGTGGAGAAACGTTCTACTTGGGTGAGTGTTTAGTATCATGTCTAAGAAAGAAACAATCATCAGAATCTTTATCTATAGCCAAGGCAAAGTATATTGCAGTAGCATCATGTTGTACATGGGTTCTTTGGATGAAACAAACTCTTACAGATATACAGGTTGAGTATGATGAGCCCATTCCAATCTATTGTGATAATACAAGCGCCATCAGTATATCGAAGAACCCGGTGATGCACTCCAAAACAAAGAACACTCCAATAAAGTATCACTTTCTACGGGAGCAGGTTGCAGAAAAGAACATCAAAATTGAGTATGTGGGCATAAAAGAACAAGTGGCAGACATCTTCACAAAACCACTTCCATGGGAATCCTTTGAATATCTTTGCCAGAGAATTGGAGTTATTTCTACTCCAAAATGAATTATTTTTTAATGCTTATCTTATATTTCTTAGATTTACACGAGGAAGCACCATAAGGGGAAATTTCAGTCAAGGGGAGCAACCCTGGATGGAAAGATACCTTTTCCATTGATGAAAAAGGGAGAGAGATTTATCAGATAAGTTTGTTTGATGGATAACGGTATGAGTTTTGATATATTTTCAGGTAATAATATTCTCTATGGATAGTACATGTCATTCTATCTCTAGTGGTATGTGGAACGTCACATAACTCCTCACGGTTTGAGAGTTATGGCCTTACGAAGTTGGAGGACCCTCATATGTCATTTAGAAGCCCCAAAAGGTCGAAGTAGTCACAGTGGTTTAAGAGATTTTAAAAGATAAATAATAAAGTGAAGTGATGAGTGTACTATAATTCAAAGTGAATACAAAATAAATTAGTTCAATAATAAATTTAATGGAGAAATTACTAGTGGGTTAACCCTAAAATAAGGAAAGTCCCCAAAGTGAACTAGAAGATGTTTTTAAGGAAGCTACTTTGAGAGTATAAATAAGAGGCAAGGCTCTCTCATTTAAGACACACTTGAGAATATTGAATACCTATAGGTTTTTGAGGTAACCAAAGGATATCTAAGCCTAATTTCTGAGGAAAGGGAAGAAAAGAAGGTTGGAACTCAAGGAAGGATAAATTCTTTTGATGATGCTTTCTAAGGTATGTTTGTTTTCAGGTCATCTCACCATTTTCGCAATAATTTGTTTTCTAGAATGATTCAGACTATGAAATTTCTATGCCATTGAATGAACATATCCAACTATATGTGGTAAGAAATTCATCTTGTGGATCATCGTATTTTTTGATTTACACTCCGTGGAAAATATGGTTTGTGGCTAGTCCTGAAACTAGTCAAAAACAAGTGTTTCAGGTAAAAACGTCATAACTTCTTAATAACATATCCAAATTCAGTAAGACAAAACGTGTTGGTTATATTAAAGTCTTTATTATTCTTTTTAAAATTTTTGTATCAATTTAACAAATATTCCATGCAGGGCATGCTCTATAAGGGCACTCTCTAGAATAATCCAGAATTCAACAAGGTGTGCCATATTTCCTTTTTGTTGGGTATGTGTTATATTCTTTGCATGTGTGTGTGTGGGCGCGTTAGATAGGACAACTGTGTCTGACGATCCCTCGTACTAGTGCTCTGCTTGTGCCATGTGCACCGAACACTTTCCTAGGGGGGTCCCAATGGGGGGCAGGTATGCCCCCCCCCCATGGTTACGCACAACRTTCGGTAACGGGCGATGCCCCGAAAATTGTTTTTGGGCGATTTTTGCTATTTTTAGCGATTTTGTAAATTAATCCCAGATTAAGGGATTAGGGTTTTGGTATCTATGGAATACCTAAAAACATTGTATATATATTGTATAGTGAATGGTGAAATTCGATATAATGAATATAAGAAAGGTTTTCCCGGTTGAGGGTTTCTGGTATAAATCTCTGTGTACTATGTGAATGAACCATTGATTAATTTTTGTTTTTCCTAAGAATCTATATGCATTGCTTTACCTCATAGGTTTAAAACTTACACTTTTCTGAGAGGTTGCAAGTAGTGACACCTGGAGGAATTGCACAAAACACACTGAAGAACATTGTGTATTAGTTTCAGAACTTTATTCATTACAAGTACAAAGTTATGATTATTTCAAGTTAGGGTTGTTGACTAATCCAAAACTAGTCATGTGAGACTAAAGAAATGTTTGATGAAAATGTTAGTCTCTTGTTGTTAAAGTTAAGGAAGGTTTGCAACTATGTGATCATATACACCAGGTATATTACAGAGTTACAAATCATATTTGGATGATGAAATTGATGAGGGCTTTTGGTTGAGGTACAATTTGGGTACATGGTTAAGACAAGTAGTTCATAAGTTGGCACATACATGAGGTGTATAGTTGATGATGATGATACATATTGATGAGTCATAGTTGATGAGTACTTGACACATGATTGGTACATACTTGGTACATGGTTGGTTTCACTTGTTTATGGTACAGGTTGATTACATATTGTTTGGCACAGGTTGGTGCATGGTTGATGCACTTGTTTATGGTACAGGTTGATTACAGGTTGAGGTACAGGTTGACGCATGGTTGATGCATGGTTCAGGTTTATTGGTACATGTTTATAGCGGTATATCTCATAGTGATAGTGAGACAGTGGTTCAACCATTCTACTTCTACTTCAGGGTAGTTGGACATGGAAAGGACAGGTGGTTGTAGCCACCTTCCGGTTTTAGTTGGATAACATAGGGGGTTGTAGCCTCCTTCTGGTTGTAGCCATAGAATTGGGGAGTTGGAGCTTCCCTCAAGATGTAGCCTGAGAAAATAGGGGGTTGGATCCTCCTTCTAGTTGCAACTGGAAAACAAAGGAAGTTGGTGCTTCCAATGAATGTAATTCTTCAAGACATATAAGATAAAGCATTCCATGGTTTTATCCCGATTTGGGTTTCCACGTAAAACATTAGTGTACTATGTATGTGTGTGATTGTTCATTTCTTATTGCTCATTATTGGATAATAATTCTACATTGATATAACACTTGGATTATTTGGAGAAAAAGGATTATAATTATGCTATTACTGATTCACCCCCCCTCTCAGTAATCCAACAATTGTTTCTTAAGAATTAGACAGAAATTGAGGTTTACCCTCAAGAGAATTATGGTGTAAATCATGTGGCATTCTTCCCATGATTTCCACAGGGAAAAACAAAAATATTGGAGGCCTAAGAAGCTCAAGCACCCTCTCTCTGCCTATCACATATCCCTTCTCGATACCTCCTCTCACCTCCCGACACCTGTCCCACGCACATTCCACTCTCCCTTACACATCACCTCCTCCTCGTCTATGACACATCCCTCGTTCATATTCCACCTCTGCCTTTCCCTTGTCACCACAACCTCGTCCCAGCCTCTGCTCCCCTAATCACTTTCTTCCACATGGTCATCGCTCACTCGTTGGGCCATGTGATTTTTCATCAAGAACCTTGATACACATCACCCCATGCACATATGCTATCAGAATACCACCTGCAAATCTAGCATTGGTCATAGAGAAAGACCATTCATGGCATTGAGGCATCAAGATGGACTTGTAGAAGTCATTGGCACCGTATGAGAACAGTTATGGGTGTCAGACCCAGTTCTAATCCCAATGAAGACAATTATTGAAGATTGTGGGCAGCAGTTAAGACCTCGCCTCATCCCGTAAATGGAAAACGTTGCAGAGAGTAGCCATGAAGGCACACTTACGATCCTTCCTTATGGGCAATTTTTCCTGTAAAGCACATAACTATGCCTGACTCATGTCTAGAATAATGAGGTATGCACAACTTGACAGAGCGGACACCGACTGAAGGCTTTGAAGGCAGTGATATAATCACATTCCTAGTGGTTGTATCATTTTAGTATATATAGGCAGTTTTGATATTTTGTTAAGGTCAAATGGTTTAGCTAGTCTCCCTGCTATTGTAATATTTTAATTGAGAACAACTGGTTCTCTGGTTATGTATTTGTTTTTGAGACATCTTGTTTAATCTAAGTCATATTTCTTACTCCATATTATTTTCCTCTGATATAGAGAGTTCATGTTGTATTTATTCACATGGATTTTTGTAAATGTATTATGATAAATGTTTGATTATAGTACTGCTATGATTTCTTTCAGCTTCCTTGAAATTTGAATCCAAGAGGACCTTGTTTTTAAGTTTTTCCTCCTTAGGTTGCTGGAAAATATGATGTTCATAGCGGACCTCTACACCTTTCTCGCTAAATATTCCTCCTACTTACCCTTACTCCAACTTACTAACTGAAGTTGATGCAAGACCTCAATGGTTGGTGCATGCTAGTCTAGATTTATGAGTTAGAACGTTATTATTATTGAGTTTTCTCCATTTGACAACTCAAAACTCAATTACATGTGAAATATAAACTGATGGGTACTAGGCTTACCTTCAATGCAATTTGAAGGTGACTTCTAGTGCTAACATGTTTCATTTCTTCTAATAATAGAGATGCAACCACATCTTCTAGCACTAATTTGGTTTAATTAATCCTTATATCCACAACTAAGATATCTCAAGAGTCTAGAAAATAACATAATAGTTAATACATTTATCCTCCTCAGTGCTTTAACATTCACATATGATAATTGGATTATTATTTCATTGAATTCATTCAAATGCTCAGTTACCAAATTCCCATCACTCATCCTTAGATGATATAGTTTATTGATAAGTAATAGCTTATTTACCAAGGATTTCAATTGGTACAAACTTCCCAAATTGTCCCACTATTTCTTGGTCAAGTCTTCACTTGAGACATTCAACAACATCGAATTCACAATACAAAGTCGAATCGTACTCATTTCCCTTCTTTTGAGTTTCTCCCATTCTTCCCTTGAGATACCTATCGAAATGATACGTGGACATATTGATGCCCATTGTTCTCAATCTACAAGGAGATATTCAATTTTAAGCTTCCAAATATCAAAATTATGGCCATTGAATTTTTCAATCTCTATCCTCGAACTACTTTCCATTCTTTCAAATGTAACTTTAAAGATTTTTTATTTACAACTCTCACTAGATCTAGGGTTTAGCTCAGATTCAATATCTACAAACTTAAGCTCTAATACCACATGTATAAGAATGAATTAGATTGGCTCTAATACCACATGTATACGAATGAATTAGATTGGATTTAATACCACATGTATAAGAATGAATTAGATTGGATATAATACCACATGTAAGGAAATATACTTCCACGCTAAACCTATTAGGAAATAAGAAGATGGATTTTAGACAGAAATATAAATGACAAAGAAATCACACAATACATAGATATTTTATCCTAGAAACCCAAACTGGAAAACCAACATTCCTTAAGAATATTTCTATCTTGTTTTCTTATTCATTCAAAACAAAGAGTTACATGACCAACCTTGGTATACACCTAAGACACAATCTCCATCATACTCTTGCATTTGACAAGAACAATCTTGTAGCCAACTTTTGGTTCACATCTACATGACCAACAAACTCTAAAGATTGATCTAACGATTAGGTTATACATTCTTACAACACATGTTATTTATAGGATTTACCAAATGAAAAACCCTAAATCATGGTTCCCAAAAATGGTTACAAATCCACGCAGATCATTAGCTACAAATCTTGTGAATCTATGGATTCTGTTACAATCGACTACCCATTAAATTGTCGGTCGACCTCCAGTTGGTATTCAATCAGTTACCACCCAACCTCTTGATGACCTATTTTCCATTTCCCTCTTGACTTGTCATATATCACTTAGACCTTGAATTTTCCCATCGAATTGAATTTCACTGCAAATAATATAACAAACCAAAAACATTTTGGTCTCTCTTTGCACAACTGACAAGGTGCAAACACCCCTAGAACCTTCCAAATTTTGTGAGTTTCGAGAAGATCAATGTTAGGTGAGTTTTCTACATCGCATAATTATCTTGGGAAGTCATATTAGACTTATAGTTCAGTAATTTATATAGGTCTATATGCATCCACTATCCTCATCCATCAATCTATATAAGAAAGTAATTCCAAGGGATGAAGAATGCAAGACAACCTTGTGGTGCCAAAATATCCAAGGGAGGAATATTTGGAGAGAAAACTTATGCTCTAGATTTTTAGAGAGGCTCTTCTACAATCATTCTTCACATTACAGTTGGCCTTTATTATGTGAGGGGTGCAAAGGAGTTGGAGCAAGGATCTAGGAGAGGATTTCAATTAGGCCTAAAGGTAAAAACTTGACTGAGGTTAGATCTAACAACAAAAACTAGATCTAAGTGGAGAAATAGTACATCCTAGTAAGTGGAGAAATAGTACATAAATCAAGTCAGAAATATGTCAAATACTTGTTAGATCAATCAAGTTAGATATATGTGCATGAAGTAGGTGAAAGGAAATGGAGCAAGATTTCTGGACTTACATCAGCTAGGATCATTCATGGAAAAACACTAGGAACAATATGAACCATTCTCTTCCATCTTATTTCATGATTTAGTTAGTAGATCTAGAGGGAAAATGTATTGATATTTATCCTACAATCTATCTCAGATAATGGGAAGATTCGAGGGAGTGCTCACCTATCTATAGGGATGATTTCTCTATAACATTGTCCCATCACCATGTTGATTAATCTCTAATTTCCATGTGTCATCTTGGTTTATTTTGATTCCTTTATTCAAAAGGACATAACTTTGACATCCAAACTTCATTTTAAATATTTTTTAAACTACCTATTTTTTAAAGATTTCTATTTTAAAAATTTAGTTGGTGATTTTGAAGTCATTTTATCTAGATATTATAATATGGCTAGTCCAAGTGTCCAATTGATCTCTTGCTTACTAGTTCAAGATAATTCTAATGAAAATTGCATATAGAGGATATACTAGCAAGTAGGGGACTTTATTGAGTTACCGCGGGAATAGAAATTTCCCTTCTTAATGTATTAAAGAAATCTAAATGGGATAACAATGATGAAGCATGCAGATTAAATGGAATGTACATCACTAGTGATATTCAATTTCACCTTCACAGAATTGAGAACCCAGGTGCAACATGGAAAAATATGGAAACCATGTTTGGTAAATTGTAGCACCCCTCTCAAACATTATCCTAAAACAAAGCATGCAACTTGAAAAAATGAACATATTTTTTTTAATACGAAACCAATACAATAATCAAAGTAACAATATAAAATAAAACATATGAAATTGAGCTCCACTCTAATAATAACTCATCAATTTGACCCCTTGGTTATATGATCCACTCATAAAATACATGAGGGTTAATAATAATAATAACTCAATAATAAGATTGATTTCAATAATCATTTCTTTTTTGATGGAATGTTATGTATGATTCTGTATTCTCAAATTCACAATATTAGCACTATGTTTATGGATAAATCAATTTCACTTGAACACTTCAATCTCAACTAAGTAATAAGTAGTAAATAACAAGTTGTCTCAGTTACTGATTTAATCAAGACAAATATTTAGACCACTATGATTATACCTCTACAAGTCATTCAATGGTCCTTTGTTACTCTCTATGGAAGTATTTCAAATGTTCTCTACAAGGCACTACTAGTCCCATTACACCACGGATTCTCTACAGTGTAACCTATATTTTTCACTATATGTGACCACTTTGATGATCCCAAAGTTTGATAATTTATTTGTATGTGGCCATGATGGTATGATTTACGTACAAGTGTTGATTAGTTGGTTTCCCTAATCCCCTTAGGTGGATGGTCATGGCATGTCCTTTTAGTCCCCATTTTGGGGTGTTTGGTTTTATTGCTCCAGCCGACTATCCCTTGGTTGTGGTAACTCCCTCCATGTCGGAAATTTATGTCCTAGGTAGGTATGTGGGAATTTTGAGGTGGATCTACTAGGATACATGATTTATGGGGACCCTAACTACTCACTTCTTCTTCTTTATATGAAAAAGGTGATTGCACTTTGTAAGGGTTGTCACACCCATGGTTTAGCACACCTATTTTACCCCACATGGACTCTCACTCTCTTATAATATATTCCACACTTTGGTCATGGGCTATTAAAGATGATTCTACACATGATTTTCCAGTTTCATGTTTCCCAAGGTAGTCTCACATTTGTTTAGGCATTGGTCACACTCTCTCAAGCACAAAATAGTTATTTTCACCCATGTGGACAGCCTCTACACATGCCATGTGGAAGATGGTATAAAGATCCCATCCTTTGGCACATTTTGGAAAAAAAAATTCTCACTAAAGAAGGTCGACCCTCACTTGGGGAATTTCATGATGGCGTTAGGGTTTTATTTAAGTCGACTTGAGGATGTGGATGTCACTTAAGTGACTTTGCACCTTGAATACATGACATGGCACTCACTCATGATGATGTGGATGGATTTTGACCACTTTTTGAAACTTTATAGCCCATAGGAAGAATCCATCCACCTTTAGAGGCCTCATTTGTAATTTTGGAGAGGTTGTTCCCTATTTTGAAGGTGAATGTTAGAAATAGGGTGGCCAAAGGGCATGCCTTGCCATTTTTTGAGGCATCCTAAGTCATTTTTGGATGGAAAGTTGCATCATAAGGGAAAAGCATCCCTGTTAGAAGAATGATGGCACCTAGTTTATGATGGTTTTATGCATGTAAAGCATCTTTTCATTGTAATTTGACTTAGTCTCCAAGTTATGCAGATGATAAGTCACTTTTATTTTATTTCCTTAACCTATATTTAGTGAATAAATAATGAGAAGGAGTTGTGAGCCTTATATATAAATAAAGGTGTGAGCCTCATATATAAATAAAGGCCCTCCTCTCATTCCAAATTGTTGTGAATTGTTGGAGATCATTTCAATCCATTCATAGGAGATATTTTACTTGGGGTTTTGACATCAATTCTTGGAGCTCTTTATTTCTTGGTACTTCAAAGACTATTGTGAACATACAAGTTTCTACTAAAGCTAGCAAGATCAATCCATTGAGGAGTTAGTCGACTACTTGGAAGGAGGATGTCTAGGGTTTTTATCTCTTCCATCTTCCTTAAAACGATTTGGTAAGTGCTTATCTCTTGTCTTGATTAGTTGTATACTCCTTGGAAAGGGTTTTAATTATTCTTTCCAATATTTTGTTGATCTTGTTGATGAAAGCTATTCCCTTGAGGAAACCCTTCTTGTAGGGCCTTGGTTTTCATGGTTTGTCTTAATTAGACAAGGGACTACTAGCCTTGAGGCACTAGTATCCACACTCTAATCCATAAATATTGAATAACCAATTATTAGAGGGACATACGTCTTGACCTTATAATCCCTAAGTGGAGACAAGGAACTAATCTTAACTCCCAAAAACCAACCACAAAACCCTAAAAACTGAAATTTATTTATTTTGTGCCATATAAAATATAAAAATAAAAAAAAATATAAAAGATATACCATCAAAAATATTGATTCATTGTCTAATGCAAAGTTCATGGTTTATTTTCATTTTCTAGACAATTGTTTCTAAGGGTTTATGTTAAATTGTTGATCTTTAATCCTAATAGGGAAAAGTATCCCCACACATTTTTTCTTTTCTAACATTTTTTGGCTGATTTAAGAGGTTTATCAATTCTATAAATTAAATTACATCAAAGAAAATTGGAATTGGTCAAACCTTAAAGCTAGGGTTTAACCCTAAAAAGTGAATTATAACCCTAACCTAGCCATATTTTCACTTATGTATTGTTTAAAAATGATATCTAAGTCTTTCTAACGGGGAAATGTATCTCCTAAGTGCTTCATAGATGTTTTTTTACATTTTGAATATTTTTGGTGAAACCCTAGGGGGATTCACCACTTTCTTTTGCAAGTTTGAGTTGTTTGCATGTTTATTTTACATTTGTACTTGCAATAGTTCATTTTTGGGATTTTATACATTGATTTTTCATTTCCCTAGAAAATTTTCCCAAGGAATCTTCATCATAAGTGCCCTTAGGCACTCTTGGGGTACTTTTCCTTGTCCAAAATCTGTATTTTCTGCCTTAATTATCTTTATTAGATTATATAAGTTGTGGAAAGCATAAATGAGGTTCACTTTACATCATATAATCAATAGTTAATATAGGTACATCACTTGTCCTTGATTTTTGTGGTTAAATATCACTCTTATGTGATAAAATAAGCTTTTTCCTCCTCCCTAAGAGTGATTTCATTGTGTTGATTAATATTTCTATTGTAGCATATTTATTTCATATATTATAACTTAATTAAGTATATCCTAACCCTATTTATATTATGGTATTTATTTTCCTAGTTCTTAGTTGAATATTCTCGAGGCGTTCGGTTGCCCCATTGGAACTGGTCTATCTAACCATATATTGTGGTGTGTGTTTTGAAGTGACTTGTATCATAAGATACCACGAGGTAATGAACACTTTTGTTTCTTTGTATTGGGATACCCCTCATGGATTCAAAGAGCTGGCCTAAAGTGAAGGGGAAACATTGCTAAGGTGACAATGGTGTGTTTCCTGTGCTGTGCATATCCTCGTTAGCACCTCTACAAAGGCTGCTAGTTTGGGAAGTAACATTTTTTGGTGTCATTTTCATGGATGAATTTGTGAACATGTTTTCCATATACATATGTTTTGTTTCATTTCATAGTTCTTGACGACATTATCCCACCAGGTTGTTGGGTAAGTTCTTTGTATTTGTATCTTGATGAGATTATTGTTATTGCTAACTTGATTGTCTCATATGGTGACTCCAATGAATCCAAATACAACAAAAAGGTACTCTACAAGAAGGAATTCCCAAGATATACTTCATTTTAATCCTGAATCTAAACTTTTTTATCATAGAAAGAAGCATAGGCTCAAGGTAAGGGAAGTAAATGGTCATTTAGGTTTTAAATCTTTATTTCATATAAGAAGATTATTTATTGATTCAATTCCTCTAACACAAAATCAAATGATTGATCTATGGTTGACATATGCCTTCAAACCATTTGATTTCTATAATATTGCAGGTCATCCACATGATTTGCCATTTTCTTTGGAGAAATTTCCTGCATTCCATAGTGATAATTGTTAGGACCACATATTGCACCTTTTTGCCCATACTTTTTGCCATTATTATACCCTTCATCACTAGTATTTAGACTCATAATATCACTACACCTGATCATTCCAAGGTATACAATGTCCTTTCTCATTATTATATGCTTAA
>ML785478.1:461129-500154 GCA_009831015.1 Picea engelmannii
CGAATACATCATCTGACATACCACATAAATGGTATAAGATCAAAGAAGCATTTGGACATATATTTGACTGGAACATAATCAAAAGTAACTTTGTTAAAGACATTGAATTCATATTAGAGGAGGCATGATTGCAAGAAGCAACAAAAGAAATCAAAATAGTTTTAGAAAAAACGAGTCCTAAGGAGATGAAGGAAAGACGAAAATCCAAATTCGATGAAGGCTCAACCTCGACCTATAATTTTGTATCAACTCAAAACACAAATATTATGATAGCTTTTTAGGTTGATATGGAAAACATAAGCTTTCCAAGGAAAAGCTTTTGCTGGAAAAAAAAATCACCCAAGTGTACAAAATCATGTTAAAAGAGTTTACTCTATGATAAAGGAAGCAAAAGAGGAGAAAGATGATACATAAAATTCTAGATTCCCACCAAATTACTAGAAATTCGTCAAAGGAGAGCGTCAATTAGACAAATCAAAAGCACCGGAATGGATGGACATGAAAATCAAGACCAAAGAATTTGACATTTCAATAGACGACTAATAAAAAATGGCCAGAATAGGCGACTACTAAACCGAAAAGAAAACCTCATAAATTGTTGACCTATTAAAAGAATATAAGGATGTTTTTGCCAGAGATTATAAAGACTTGAAAGTCTTAGTAAAATAAATGGGTGAAATGAAAATTGAATTAATTCATGGAGCCAAGCCTGTCAAAAAACGGTTGTATAAATTAGCACATAAATATAATCCTATTGTCCAAAAATAAATTGAGGCAATGTTAGCTGCTAATATCATATATCCAATTGATAAATCGGAATGGGCAAGCCCAATGATCATATAACCGAAGAAGCATGACTCAAAGAAACTGAGAATCTGCATTGACTTCTGAGGATTAAATAATCTTATAGTAACAGATCCATTTCCCACACCATGCATTGATAAGATCATCAATGAAGTCAAAGGGCATGAATGTTATTACTTTACCGATGGATTATTCGGATACAATTAAGTACCAAAAGCTAAAGAAGATCAAGAAAAAACCACATTTGTATCCGATTTCAGATCATTTGTAGACAGAGTCATGCCATTTGGTCTAAAAAAAACCTCGGAAGTCTTCTCAAGGATAGTGGTCAAGGAATTTCAAGAATACATTTATAAAAAAATGGTCATGTACTTCGACGATTGGACTATCTATAGCCTCCCAAAGGATCACATACAATGGCTAAGAATGATGTTGGAGAGATGTAGACAAATTCACTTATCCTTGAATATAAAAAAATGTATCTTCACCACACCAATAGGCATAGTAATTGGACACATTTTATGTAAAGATGGCATCGAATTATTTATGGGAAAGATAAAAATCATCCTCGGCCTAAAACTGTCAGTCAATTAGAAATACATAAAAATCTTCCTTGGAGACACTGGATATTATCGAAAGTTTATTCGACATTATTCTGATATTACTTTTCTAATTGATGAGCTACTAAAGAAATAAGTGGAATTGCAATGGAGTCAGGAATGTAACAGCTCTTTCAAACTATTAAAAATAAAATTGGTAGAAGAACCAATAATAGTATTTCCCAATTGGTCCATAAAATTTCATGTACATGTTGATGCATCTAATGTCATTGTCGGTGCATTTTTATCCCATCCAACAAGTGGAAGATCCTAGCAATGAAATACGTACCATTTACTCTTATAAATGGATACCTCTACAAATTATGACTGGATAATATCCTACGAAGATGTTCCCTATAGCATGAACGAGAAGACATCATTTCCAAGGACACGTAGGCCCAATGGGAGGGACCTTTCAAGTTGACATGATAGCAAGAAAAATCCTTCAAGATGGTATTTGTTGGCCGACACTACATAAATAATGTCAAGAGAAAATAAACAAATGCAACAAGTGTCATAGGATGGGATGACCACTATGGAAAAACTAAATTCCCCTGCATTTAGTAAACCCGAGTTTACCATTTTAAATTTGGGCTATTGATTTTTTCGGACCATTCCCAAGTAGAGCTAAAATATCAGGAAAAATGTACATAATTATAGTATTCGAGTATCTAACCAAATGGGCAGAAGTTGAACCAGTTGAAAATTGTACAAAAGAAACAACTACAAAATTTATTTATGAAAACATAGTTACTAGATTTGGTTTCCCTTTGACAATAATCAACGATCAAGGAACACACTTTATCAATAACACAATTGAAGTACTACTTAGAAAGTTCCAAATCGATCATACAAAAATGATTGTGTATCATCCACAAGACAACGGAGCAGTCGAATTATTTAACAAAACACTGCAGAAGGGGATAACTAAAATATGTGGACTAAACAGAGATGACTAAGATGATAAAATCCCAGTAGTATTATGGTCTTGAAAAAAAACATATAAAAGATCAACTCGTTGTTGGCCCTTGAACAAGTTTTGGAGAAACTTGATCATGTTTGAACATTTTTGGGACTTCGACAGACTGGTTGAAGGTGGAGCGCAAGGCGAAGCGAATATCATGGGATATCACCCCCTTTTTAGGGATTTTTGGGTTTAGGGTTTATGTAACAGGTATGGGATGTCGTCCCATGGGTTTACCCATGCCTTGGCCCCTTTTGTAATGTATAAATAGAAAGTTAGGTGATGTAATTAGGGGATATGTGGTGCTAAGTTCTATATTGTGTTGAGTGCAAGTGATGTAAGTAGTTGGATCTATGTGATTGAGTTAGCTTTGTGCATACTATGTGCAAGAGAACTTGCAGAGCTAAGTGTAAGTGACTGTAAAGAGGCTTTGTGTTGGGACCTGACTTAGGGAAGGAGGATCTAGCGAGGTGCATGCAGATCTACTGTCCTATGCAGAGTGGGTTTTGATGCTCTATGCATGTAAGGAGATTGAAAAAAGATAATAAAGAAGACGAAGAGTTGGTGGGCGTAGCTCCACGCTGGGGGTGAACCATGTATATCCTGTGTTATGGTTTATTTGTGCATTATTATTGTTATTTAAGTTATTCTTAGTATATAAATATATGTTATATGCATATGATATAGTATCTTAGTGCTTAGTAATGTGAATGAATACTAGATTGGATCTATTTCTATATGATAAGCGCTTGGATGTGTTAGATCTTGTTGAATACTGTGATGTTCTGTAATTAGGGTTTTCTCCTGCGATGTCACTAAGGGTTAAATAATAATGAATGTTAACTGCCAAGTGCTCTGTTAAGTATTGTAATCAAAAATTTGTGTCCCAACTAGGTTGCAGACACTTGAGTCCTGCAACCCCCCCCGGGCCTCTACCTCGGGTGAGACTTCATCTGCTTTGCAGGTGTTTCCGAAAGGGCTAGTAGTTAGGGTTTTGTTGGTGCATTGTTGAAGCGTCGAACCTTGGGTTTTCCCCTATGCCAACAAATGGTTTCGTTGTCGGTACTTGAAAATGTGATTGCTGAGAACTGAAGAAAATAAAAATCTATGTGTGTAGATCTATTTCTTTAGGGCGCAGTACTCTACTTTACTTGTGAAGCTCTGTGCTAAGAAAAGAAGATCAATCTAAAGAAAAGAGGTAAGATCTTAAATCTTTGTGCTCTGATAAAGGTAAGATAATTGAAAAATTTTGTTTCAAAATAATGGATGTAGGTATGTTTGATAGTTTTTTTCCTAGTCTGAAAACTAGGGAACAACTAGAAGAAAGAAGATTTGATATGAATAGATATGATAGAACTAGTGAAAGACATGGTATTCCTATGCATAGGAAGAACTTTTGGACTAACAAGTGGATGTAGGATCCTAGAAAGAATTTTGTGCAGATCCACCATTATGATCCCATTGCGCACTACAGGAAAGGTTGGAGATTGTTCAAGAGAAAGAGAGGATTGACTCTTTGTTATAATTGTAGAATATCGAAACATATTTCTAAGAAATGCCCTGGTCGAGGTCCTATTTTCCTTTGTTGTAAGGCTAATGGACATGAAGTTTTAGATTTCCCTAGAATGATTGCTAAATTTGAAAATATGAACATGAGACAAGAAGACCATGAGGAAGGTCAAGAGACTAAGAATATGCTCAAGAACCAGAAAGAATCAGAGATTGTATTATTACAGATGAAAGAAACCTTGAATGATCACAGAGACATCAAATTATCAGAGGCCTTAAAAGAGAAAGAGTGCATAGAAACAAGAATAGGAGACTTTGACATAGACTTTGTTCTATATGAGTGTTACTCATGTTTTTGGTCGTCATGATGATGTATTGATGATGGTGTACTCAGGCTCTTCATTAGAACTTTCTCCTGAGAAAAGTTACCTTCATCTCTTTCTAGAAATTACATTTTTGAGGACTGTTCGCAGGCCACTAGTATATTTTCCTGTGAGAATGCATGATTCTCGCAGGCTACCTTAAGCCAGGATGCGATAAATTCACACTGTGTTGAACTGCTAGGGTGCGAGCTCTTTCTAAAACAAGGAAAAAGATGAATTCTCGATGCTTCTAGAAGGGAATCTTCTAGAAGGATGAGATGGCATTCGAATGGTTATCCTAGTATTGGATTCCCTGATATTTTGGGATCATTCTTATCCAAGTAACTAATTCATTCTCTCCTATATATTGAGGGAATTCTCATGGAGTTAAGCAGAGAAGTAAGAAAGGTTAAGGGAGATTCATTGGAGAATTTTTGAAAGAATTGTGTGAAGGACTGATGCTACAGCAGCTTGGAGACTCCAACAAGTTTATCTAAAGGAGTTGATCTTCTTCATACAAGTGAGCAAGTGTGTGTGTCGGAACCAAGGGCCATTGAAAGGAAGTTTGTGACATCAAGGCTCAGGTTGTAAGATTTACTTTCCATTAATATGATACAGTAATATGTCCCTTTCTCATAAAGCTATTTTCACTTTATTGTATAACTCCTTGATCATATACATAGATTGAATGTTGAATAGATTGTGCTTTCTTCACTTTGGTTGGTTTGTGTTGTCTTGGTCTTGACTGCACGAGACCACCGGAGCGAAGCGGGAGAAACAAATACCAAAGGAAGCGATAATAAGGTGTGTTCTTTGTTCTTGCCTCCTATTTAATTCAATGGTCAGAATCTAGGGAAAGAGTCATATTCTGTCTTGCTTTGTTCTAGATACAGGTGGATCTAGGGAGATCGGTTTGTGTCCGCACTTACAGATTTATCCAATAACAAAATTGGTGACTCCACTGGGGATCGAACCCATTTTCTTTGTGTCTTTTGGTATTTTTTTGTGGCCATTTGCTCTTGTTTCTCTTTTCTCCTTTCATATCAATCTCTGAGTCTTTAGGATATCTTGATAGACCCTCTAGGTCCAGAGGCCTTTTCAATTTTTGCTTCATTTTCCAAAAATTTGACTAGTTTCAGAGGTTCTTGCACTGCACTTCACTGTAGCCTATGAGAATCCACAGAGTTCGCACTCTGCCTTTGGGTTGTAGTGCAAGGTTCTCACACTCTCCTAAAGGGCCACCTATGAGAATTCCTAATTCTTGCACTGTGTAATACTACCAGCCTGCGAACTCATTTTTTCAAAATTTTGGATTTGAGTTTTGGCATCTTCAACTGCCCAGATCAGTCTAGGTGCCTCATAAGAGTTTCTTGGACCATTGATTGGTGTCTTTCTTGTCTTTGTTTGCATTCATGAACAGTCTTAGGATTGCAAGGCTCTTCTTGTTATTTTTATCTTGACTTTCGTTTCTTGACTTTTCGTGGCAAAACCATTCTCTCTGACTTCAGAATCTGAGTGTGTTTGATTAGTTAAGAACCAGTGATTGGTTGAAAGTTGAGACTTCTTGGGCTTTATCATTTGCTTATTATTTGAAAGATCACTTTCCTCATGCACTTGAAAAGATTAGTTTGGGTTTCTTTGTTTTAACAAAGTTCATTATTGCTTTTAGTGAAATTTTTGAAACAAAAAGATTTAATTTCTTTCTTTATATTAGATTGGGGGAATCCTTGCATTTGAAGTAGCGAAATTGCATGATTCTTGGCATTTTTTGATCTTAAATTATGAAAAAATTTCCCCCTCATGGCCGGTGGGGGCCATGAATCGTGCATTGGTGTTCAGTACCTTTTTCTCATTTCTTGAGGATCTGGATATTGATGAGTTTTAAGATTTTGGGACATCGTGCATATGGGAATGATAAATGTTTTCTCCTTCTCGTAGCATAGATTTCATCGAAATGAAAAGATCGCATCTTCATATCTTTGCATAATTTTCGAGTCGGTCAAAACACCATATTGTCCACACCATCTTCCTTTTGAGTAACAACATCCATAAAATAAAGCGTTTATAAAAATTGATTAGAAATTTTTATCTTTTCTGTTAGCAAACCTACATTAGATTAGTCGTAGGGCTTTGGAATAGGTGTGAAAGATAACTTTCCAAAGTTGCAAACAAACATAGAATCTTGAGTTACGGAGCGTTTAAATCCACTTATTACATTTTGTCCTGGGAAGCCCTTCTAACACAAAGGTCAATCACGAGGTCGCATTGAGACTAGCAGAGTTACTCACCCTACTTTGTTGGTCTTTGTGTAGAGATTGCACGTATTATGAGGATCACTCGGAGGTATACCCACAATGATGAGTGGAAGCCTTTTGAGTTGATTTCAGGCTAGATACCCTACCCTTGTGTGTGGATCGGACTGTCTACTATTCACCTAGACTTTATTGTTGTTGGTGGTAACCTTAGTGGCCTATCTTTCTAGGTTCTTTACCCGAGGTGACTATGGAGGGGCAAGTCTTCACGGTACCTGGAATCGACGTTGGCCAAAATCACTCGGGATCCTTGGAGGGTGTACCCATGATTATGTGTGGGAGCTTGTACCAGGGTGTAAGTCCGTTAAGCAGGTCGTCAACGTAAATTTTCCACCCGCTCTATCTCAACCCCTTCTTACATTGTTCCCGTGACGTTGGATTTCATCACCAACTAGTGTGCTCATTGTGAGAAGGTTTTATTTGTTTGATTGCTTCCTAGATTTTTAGAGTGTGCTGT
This sequence comes from Picea engelmannii, assembly GCA_009831015.1. Classification (NCBI taxonomy): domain Eukaryota; kingdom Viridiplantae; phylum Streptophyta; class Pinopsida; order Pinales; family Pinaceae; genus Picea; species Picea engelmannii. The sequence continues at coordinate 468,137 of ML785478.1, forward strand.
TTGTTTTCCTTAGCAGACTCTAGGTTGTATTTATATAATGGCATCAATTCCTGGAATGACCAATGAAGGAACCCCTGCTCCAGGGGAACCTTTTGTTTTTCCTTCTTATGGGAACATTGGTCCTCCTCACATCGCTACTTTGAGCCTTCCAGGTCTCACAATTGGATTGTCGGTGTGGTTGTTTTCCACTCAGGTAATCCTTAATGCAGTAAGTGCTTCGGTCGTAAGCACTTCCCCCCAGGAACATCAACCTCATGTTGATCCTTCACCATCTTGACCAATAAGTTCTTCTTCATCTTCTTCACTTGCAAGGTCTCCTTCCATTTCATCTTCTTCGTCGAGTAAAAGTTCTGAAGCTAGTAACTCGGTGAATAAGAAGAAGAAGAAAAGGAAGATTAAGAAGAAGAAAGATAAACAAGGGTCAAAACTTCCGACCACTGTCAAACATGTTGGAAAACAACCAATTACTGTTAATCATGCTGGGAGTGCTGGGAGTGTTGATGATGTCAAGATCACCCAAACAACCCGTAATCCCAAGTACCCTTGCGGGCTTTGTAAGGGTAGCCATCTTCTTAAGGATTGCCCTAGTCTACCCAACGTTATAGAAGTATGGTCTACACATCCTCGCCAACCCATGTCATCAACCTTTGAACAACATACTGATGACCTCCCGTCAACTCGTCATGATATAGTTGGGAAGAAGAAAAGTAGAGCCAAGTTCCCGTGTATGTTATGCAAAGGGAGTCATCTAACTCATCTTTTCCCTTGTATGGATGAAGCCTCTAAATTACTGGAAGACATGACTGTTTCACAACCTCAACTTCCAGCTGCTTACCGTAAGCTTTCTCTCAACCCACCTATAGTTGATGGAATGATTACTCCGGTCCCTTCACCGGTCAATCCGGTTGATCATGTCGTCAATTTGGTCACGTCCTTAGTTGAACCAGTTGACACAGTGGTTGGTCCGATACCATCCTCGGTCAATCTCACTCTCCCCTCAGAGAGTGAAACTAAAGAGGTCGATATGATCCCATCCTCGATCGATCCCACTCTCCCGTTAGAGAGTGTCACCCAAGTGGTCGATCCATTTACACCTGTCGACCCCATTCCCCCCTTGGAGAATGAAACCCAAGTGGTCAATCTAATCTCATCATCGGTCGATCCTACTCTCCCGCTAGAGAGTAAACCCGATATTGCCCTTTTTTTTCTCATTGATACAGACTCTTCCGTGTCAGGGGGTATTCCTTCTTCTCCTGTGAAACTCCCTCCAAGTAATGAGTCCATCCGTTTTGATTGGGGTGTGCTAACTGGACCTCATCTTCCCTCTTACAGTCCTTTCCAGATTACAGTACAGGTTTGTGGTCGGGACATTCCCCAAACATTGATAGATGAAGGTTCGTCTGTTAGTATTTTTTCTCTTATTGCTTGGCAAGCTTTGGTTTATCCTCCACTTGCGCCGGTTACGCAGAATATGTTAGCTTTTAACAGAAGAACTAGTCAACCTTTAGGGACCCTTCCTCAGTTTCCTCTAACTTTGGGAGGGAAAACTGTCTTCATTGATGTCATGGTAGTCCAAGACCCCTTGGATTTTTCTTTACTCCTTGGGCGAGATTATGTCTATGCCATGAAAGCTATTGTGTCTACTCTTTTTCGTGTGATATATTTCCCTCACGAAGGACGAGTTGTGACTGTTGATCAACTTTCATTTATTGACCCTAACTGGATTGCCTCCCTAAATGGTTCTTATATGCAGATGGTACTGCCCCCGCCACAGGTCAATTGTGTGGCGTTATCGCCCATGGCTTCAACTTCTAATGACTTAGATCCAGTAGTTGACATGGTGATCTCTTCGATAGGGTTGTTAGAGCATGATCTCTTTACTCCTGTCGCAACTCTCGACATGGTGTCCTTCCAGAGTGCATTTATTCCTTCCAGTGAAGCACTCTTGGAAGCCATGAACGAGTTTTGTCCCTTGACATGATGTCATTAAGGAGAATTGTCCTCTTGGAATCCATGATCAAAAACAGAAGTTCCGAGGATAGTTTTTGCGTCTCTGAGGAAACCTTGTTAAAAAATGAAATAGAGGTCTTTGAGCATAATTTTATGATTTCAAGCTCGTTAAAAAAAGAAACCAGACTTGATCATAGTTTTCTAATTTCAAGCTCGTTAAAAAATGAAACCAATTGAGGATAGTTTTTTCATCTCTGTGGCAACCTTGTTCAAAAATGAAACATAGGTTACGAGCATAGTTCTTGTTTCTGTGCCAAGCTTAGTAAAAAATGAAGTTGTTTTCCCCCCTCTCTATTTGAGTCAAGTCCCTCATCTAGTATTTGAAGATTCATTTCATTCTCCTTTGCAGTTAGATGAAACAAATCTTGGGGGGCATTTACTTCCAGCCTCTGGACTTCCTGTCGAAGTTGAGCCACTAGTTTCTTAAGCTGGGGGCTAAGTACCAACCATCCATGTGTTATGCGTTGGGAAGTTGCAAGCATAGTTTTCTATGGTTCAAGCTTGTGTAAAAAAGAAACCACTTACCTCAAGCATAGTTTCCTCTGGTTCAAGCTTGTGTAAAAATAAAACCAGGTCCAAGCATAGTTTTTTTTTGTTTTAAATCTTGTGTAAAAATAAAAATAATCTCGATCTTAGTCTTTGTTCTTTCTCATGCTCGTAAATACATGAGAATAAGTTACCGAGCTTAGTATTTGTTCTTTCTCATGCTCGTAAATCAATGAGAATGTAACTAAGTATACTTTTATCACTTTTTCAGACTCGTAAAGTTTATACGAAAAAGGAACCCCCTGGAGTCCTCTTTAAGCTCTTTTCAGACTCTCTAAACATGAAAAGATCACCGAGCGACCTTGCTATTTTCACGCTCGATAAAGTATTTGAAGTAAGCGTCTGGTGAGCAATAATTTCTCTCTTTTTCGGTCCCATCCAGACTATTTTTACAAAAAAGGAACTGAGAGATTTCTCTTTTAAGTGTTTTTCCAAACTCTATAATCTTGAAAAACCTTTGAGTTTTCTATCTCTGGACTCGTTAAACAAACATTGATAGACCCGTGATGGGACCGAACCACTCCTTATTAGGGTTCATTAAATATACTCTGAGGGACTCGTCTGAAGGATGAGCTTACATCAACAAGCATATGTTATCCTCCTCAAGCTTGCGTAAAAATAAAGAGGTACTCGCTAGAAATGGTGGGGGAAAATTTGGGAAAGGGATATGTTTTCATCGTCGTATTAATTGGCAGTAAGTGTCGCTCTTGAACATGACACCCCCTATTCATCATTTGAAGGTGGTTTGGGAAATCCATTTGTCTCTCATTCGATTTGCTACAAGGTCATTCCTTGTGTCGTCTTTGAGTCAATGATGTCAAATCATTGGTCGTGTCATTCATATGTTCAAGAGAAGTCCATTTGAAACCTATATTGAGTCGGCCATCTGCAGTTATCCATTCTCTCTGTGTCGGCCTTCCCTGTGTCCAGTCCAGTTCACATCATACTCAGTTTCACCTTCAGGATATGTTACTCATTTCATGTCATTGATGTGGGATACATCAAGGCCCTCCTGTGACGAGTTTTGTTCCGTCGACTTCAGCTCATTATCTGGAATCAAGAATTAGAAATTATTTAGTACCTTGAAGCTTGCATGCCTCAATGGCAGGTTTTCTCGCTTTCGACAGTGGGTTTACATCATTGACCCTTGATCAAAAGATTCCATCGGATGTTCGACTTCAACTCATTTATTCACATTCGATAGATTGTACTATAGTAACTTGGGAGTCATTGACATCAATGGTGATTTCCCTCGCACTTGTTAATGGTTTCATCAATGACTGGTAATCAAGTGGTTTCTACCATGTTCGACTTCAACACATGTAATCACATGGTTAGATTCATACTTTGAGCGAAGAGATTGAATACCCTGGATATTATCTTTGTGATCCAGGTTGCGATGGAGTATGTATAATTTGTGACACATAGATCCAATGTGTATGTCTCGTGGTTATGTTGTCTTGATTTGAAATTTCTCGCATAGATCCACAGTGTATTCCGGTGGCTATGCTATATTTTGACGGCATGGATCCACAGTGTATGATTGATGGCCATGACCCATGTCTATAATGTCATCAATCTATGATCTGAGTATGGGAATGCCTACCTCAGAATGGGTATATATGATATTCTGCAGATGCTTGGTTGTTCGTAGGTTTCCGATTAGGTGTGCTCCTGGTTCCCGACACACACATGCATCTTACAAAGTCTATCGGTTGTCACTGGTTCCAACCTCATACTTTGGGGGGAATTTTGTTACCCATGTTTTTGGTCATCATAATGATGTATTGATGATGGTGTACTCAAGCTCTTCATTAGAAATTTCTCCTGAGAAAAGTTACCTTCATCTCTTTCCAGAAATTACATTTTTGAGAACTGTTCGCAGGCCACTAGTATATTTGCCTGCGAGAATGAATGATTCTCGCAGGCTGACTTAAGCTAGGGTGCGAGAAGTTCACACTGTGTTGAACTGCTAGGGTGCGAACTCTTTCTAAAACAAGGAAAAAGATGAATTCTCGATGCTTCTAGAAGGGAATCTTCTAGAAGGATGAGATGGCATTCAAATGGTTATCCTAGTATTGGATTCCCTGATATTTTGGGATCATTCTTATCCAAGTAACTAATTCATTTTCTCCTATATATTGAGGGAATTCTCATGGAAAAGGTTAAGAAAAGAAGCAAGCAAGGTTAAGGGAGATTCATTGGAGAATTGGTGAAAGAATTGTGTGAAGGACTGATGTTACAACAGCTTGGAGACTCCACCAAGTTTATCTAAAGGAGTTGTTCTTCTTCATACAAGTGAGCAAGTGTGTATGTCAAAACCAAGGGCCATTGAAAGGAAGTTTGTGACATCAAGGATCAGGTTGTAAGCTTTACTTTCCATTAATATGATACAGTAATATGTCCCTTTCCCATAAAGCTATTTTCACTTTATTGTATAACTCCTTGATCATATACATAGATTGATTGTTGAATAGATTGTGATTTCTTCACTTTGGTTGGTTTGTGTTGTCTTGGTCTTGACTGCACGAGAGCACTGGAGCGAAGTGGGGGCAACAAAGACCATAGGAAGCAATAATAAGGTATGTTATTTGTTCTTGCCTCCTATTTAATTCAATGGTCAAAATCTAGGGAAAGAGTCATGTTTTGTCTTGCTTTGTTCTAGATCCAGGTGGATCTAGGGAGATCGGTTTGTGTCCGCACTTACAGATTTATCCAATAACAATGAGGAAACACAGGTGAATATCATGACAAAAAGAACTTGGGAAATTTTGGGAAAGCCTTCTATGGTTCCTTCATTGGGAGGAATAGGATTGTTTAAAGGGAAGATGATAACCCTATGTGGAAGAATTACTCAGATACCTATGAGTGATCATGGCACTTCGACCGAAGAATAATTTGAGGTCATTAAGTTTGTTGAGAACAGCGCCCCATTTTCTATTTTTCTAGGAAAAACTTGGGTTGAGAAAGATTAGATACGAAGGAAACAAGAAGAGGAAGATCTAGAACAGAAAAAGAAAGAACTAAGAGATTTCATGGCTAGGAGAATAATGCACTTACTGGAAGAACAGGAGGACAAGTCAAAGCTACTCAGGACCAGAGACCTAGCCATCGAAGTTGAAAGAACATAGGAAGACTTGAAACCCTTATCCATACAGGAGAGTACAACACTTACCCCAGAGAGAGAAGAAGTATTACCCTCGAACCCTATGAAATACCTTTAGCAGTGTGAAGTTTCTATGCTAAGAGAGGATAAGAAAAATAATGGAAAGAGGAACTCAGTAACTCAAATCACAGGAAAGAAAGCCAGGAATATTGGCAAGAAGAAAGAAAAGTTAGAGAAATTACAGGAAGTTCCATGGAGGACTTCGCAGAAGGAAGGTTTGCAGAACTAGAACTTCACTGGGATATCATAATAGTGTAGATTGTCACTTCGCCATGAAGAAGCAATATGACTATTGGAGACACCCCGATCATTAGAATGACACTCCAGAACGGCTAGAAATGCAGTTATTAACGGAACGTTCACCATTGGACCATTGGGACTACACCATAATGGATGGAATTGTATTTATTGAGGTGTTCCTGCACATTGGAAGAGTCTTTTATGATGTTGTCTATTTATCCCATCGAGCATTCCACCGAGAACACTTTTTCCAATTGTGATTATTCGATCCCACATAAAGCTGACTATTATTGCGTAGTGCTTATTGCAACCTCGCCATTCATCCTACTACCTTGATTGTTTGTTCACCGACCTAAGATATCTGATCTCACGCGTGTATGTTGGGTGACCTTAGAATAGTAGAAAAATTCGTCGAATAAATCCTAATATACCTCATGGTTGAGAAGGTGATGTTTGCAGGCATACAAGATTCATCGATAAGAGAATTGCAAGCTTCCCCATTGACGGCACATCGATCTGGACCATCCCAAACTGTGACAGAGAAACAAACCAAGCATCATGATGACTTGGTGAATGCGAAGCTCATCCCATCTATCCTACCCAACAACATCCCGCATCTGGATGGTGCGGTGAGTCGTGACAGTGTCTCGATGGACTTTGACTACACCTTGATTACTGCGTACCTCCCGAAGCGGATATGCGCAACTGGAATGCAGTTGCCACAGATTATGACATTGAATATCAGTGACTTCAACTTGGGATATCAGAAGAACCATGGAATGCTCGCACCACATAAGTATTTGACCAAGACAAAGGGGAAAAAGTTGAGGATCATCCCCCAGCCATGGAGGTTAACATATGCATTAAAATCCTCCTATCTTTATTCCATGGCAGTTATTTGTGGCTGGACAGATGCATCACCGTAGATCCAATATTGATCCATTGGATCACCGGATTAAGCAAGCAAGGACTAGACCTACAAGAATTTTATCCAGGGAAGGTTGCAGATCGCACCCTAGCACAGAGAATCAAATACACCTATGGAGATGTGGAGAAAGGGAAGCGAGGCTACAAGGTATCTTCCATATAGAATGGCACAGGGTGCCTATCCTTCCAGTTGATCATTGGTAAGCTAGTAAGGAAGAATAGACCCACGCAGGTCACGGGGTTTTGTTAGGATATTTAGTCACTTAGGAGTTATTTAAGATCTACTTGGTCTAATATGTCATTAGCTAAAACTGTGTTTCTTAGTGTGTTTCTTTAGTATGCATTAGTATGCATTTGTAGTTATGAAATCTGGCGGTCACGATATGTTCCCGACATAGAGTGATCTGACGACTCACACTCTCCTCAATCTTAACGACCATTGATCCATGGCTTAACACCTGAGTGGTCCATGATCTCTATTTAAAGATCATGGAGGGTCATTTGCCGATGATCGATTGTGAGAAACTCTCTTGTAAAATCTCTCTGTAATCTTTTTCTTTGCATTAATAAACTACTCCAAGTGGCCGCATTGGTTGGGGTTGTGGATGTTTCCCCGTAGGGGATTTACCACGTGAAAACATCTATGTGTTGATATTTTATATGGTTATGTGAGTGGTTACTGAAGGTGTTCGTCCTTTGTTGGAATACCTGTGTTGTCGAACATGGTATCAGAGCATGTTTGAATACCCGCTCCTATTGTAGATCGAGATCGTGAAGTCGAGGTGCCTCATCTCCATTTTCTGGAATTTCCATACATTTTTTGGCTGAGAGGACTATTCCATTGCATCTGGAGCACTTGTTTCATTCAAGAACACTTTTTGTTTCACTCGAAAATGTTTCTGTTTGCCTAAGATACGGCCATTACAGTTAGATCCGGAGGTATAAAGCCTGAATACGCATTTTTAAAATTTCTGCAAAGTTTCATTTTGATTTTATTTCGGTTTGTATTTTTTATTCCCGGGTTGCTACTCTTTTAGATCTGCGTATTCTCTTTGCCCCGTGCCCTTTGTGATCTCGGAAAATCATAAACAGATAGGAAAATGTGCATCTTCTGGGTAAGCTAACCAAGATCTAACCCTTGTTGTCATCGAGAAGCGAAATTTTTTTCTTGTGTGAAAAGAGTTTTTTTTAGCACGCTCTCCAAGACCATCTTCCACAACAACAACAACAACAAAAATCCTCCTTCTGAACATTACAATATGTTTTGCTAGACCATTTGGTTAAAACTTGCCTTATTAAGTAAGAGGTCTTGAGTTCAAGTCTCTCTTTTGTTACTTTTTTAGAAAAAGTTCATGCTAAAAATTGTAAAGTGCATTTCACTTCAAGTATAAAAGTGAATCACTATAAGTAGCTTTATATTTTATTTTAGAGTTATTTATTTTGCATGCAAATTTTCTGTTATAAGGTAACCTCATTGTAAAAGTGATCCCCACTTCTCTTTATAAAAGTGGGTCACTTCATAAAGTAGCTTACACTATCACGTGGTTATTTGGTCACCGTTTATACCTTTTTTTTAAAAGGGCATAACTCTCACATCGAAAGTCCATTTTCAGTGCCGTTTTTTTTAAAACAACATAAATTTTCGAGATCTTTCCATCCAGATCATTAGTTTCGGTTTTTAAATCAAAATTATCTACATATTTAATATGGATTCTACAAGTAATATCTTACTTACCAGCAACAACTACTTCCAATGGAGATCCCATATGGAAGATTTATTAAGAAGTAAAGGCCTGTACCGGATTACTTTGGGAAAGGAAACAACCCCCATTGATGATCATAAGAAAGCCAAATGGGATAATAGGAATGACGAAGCACGTGGACTAATTAGAATGTCCATCTCTCTTGATTTAAGGTACCACCTTCAAGGAATTGATGACCCCGAAGACGCTTGGAACACGATTGAATCTGTGTTTGGTAAACTCAATATTATTCAAGCACAACAGTTAGAAAATCAAATACTGACCATGAGTCCAAGTGATTTTTCTTGCCTTGGAGACTATCTATCTAAGTTTAAAACACTCAGAATTTTATGTGAAGAATGTAAGATAGTAATGGAGGAACAACATTGTATATATCTTATTATTTCTAAGTTAGGTAGTGTGTTTGTATCTACCTTTTATGCCATGAAAGAGGTTCTAGGGAAAGCTTATGTAAAACCCACCCTTGAGTCCTTTTGTGCTTCTTTGATTAGAGAGGAAGATAAGCTTGTACAACTTGGAGTGATCAACACTGCAGGTACCTCAAACAAAGCCTTAGTTTCCCAGTAGAAAGATAAACCCAAGTATCCCAAGAAGCAACATCCTCTCTACAACAAAAAACAACCTAAGGGTCCCAAACCTGCTTARACAACTTCAGCTCCTAATGGTGACAAAGGATCAAAATATAAAAGTAAGAATACTAACAGACATTGCAACTTTTGTAATAAAGATGGTCATGATGAGTCCAAATGTTTCAAGAAGATGGAAGCCTTAGAAGCAACGATGAAGAAGCACAACATAAATATTGATTCTTCTTCTTCTTCTTCTTCTTCTTCTCATGGACATGCACTTTCTGCTTCTGGTTTTTCCTTCAATACAACTTCTACTACTACTTCCTCTTCTGATGAGTGGCTTATTGATTCAGGAGCATCTTATCATATGGCTAAGGATAAAGCCATATTTTCTGCTCTGAATGAATGTAACACCAAGAAAATATTTGTTGGTGATGATAGATCTCTTAGTGTTGTAGGACCTGGAACAATTCAGGTAGAAAATGGTCATTTCAATGATGTATTATGTGTTCCAAATCTTTCTTGTAACCTTCTATCAGTATATCAAATCACTCATTCAGGTGAAGGTAAATCAATTGAGTTTTCACCTCAACAAGTTGTAATCAAGGATCTAAAAGATCCTAAGCATGTTATTGCAACTGGACTTGATGATGATATTACCAGGTTGTACAAGTTTGACAACTTTGGGTCATCAGTTTTTGTTGCTCATAACGATGACTTGAGCAAACTTTGGCATGAGTTGTTTGGTCATCTAAACTATCGCTCATTGCAACAACTATGTAATCAACAGATGGTGACTGTTCTTCCTGTTATTTCATGCAAAGATGGTGTTCGTGCCAGTTGTGTTCTCGACAAACATCATCAGGACAGTTTTGACAAACGTGCCTCTTGGCACGCCTCGGGTCCTTTGCATCTTGTTCACAGTGATTTGTGTGGTGCACTTTCTTCTCCTTATTTTTCTAGGTGCAAGTATTTCATAACTTTCATTGATGAATTCTCCAGAAGTACTTGGGTTTACTTCTTAAAACTGAAGAGTGAAGTTTTTGACAAGTTTTTGGCCTATAAGGCCCTTGTAGAAAATAAATCTGGACATCAAATTCAAAGGTTAAGAATAGATAATGGAGGCGAATATGTGAAAAATAATTTTACAAGTTACTGAACTACCTAGGGCATCCAAATGCAACACACTGTTCCATATACACCACAACAAAATGGTGTTGCTGAGAGAAAGAACCGCACATTAAAAGAAATGGCTAATTGTATGATCCAATCTAAGGGATTAAGTCTACAGTATTGGGTAGAAGCAATCAACTGTGCAAATTACATAGTCAATCGCACTCCCACAAAGGCTCTTAAAAATATAACACCAAAAGAAGCTTGGACTAAAATTAAACCCGATGTAAGTCACTTCCGTGTATTTGGCAGTATAGCATGGGCTCACATTCCTAATGAGAAAAGGGAAAGCATTGCAGCCTAAAAGTTAGAACTATATATTTGTTGGTTATTCTGAAGATGTCAAAGGTTATAGACTTCTTCAACCCCATTGTAATGAAATTAATCTTAGAAGAGATGTTAAATTTGATGAAAATCTCTTGTCCTGCGAGCCTAATTCGGCAGTTGTGCCTTCTTCGGCCTGCGAGCCATCTTTGGAATTTGTGCCTTCTTCTATTCCTATTCTGGTTTCTTATTCAGATGATGAAAGTGAGGATGAAAATCCACCTCTTCCTGCTGAAATTCCTCCAAATGAGTCCTTTGAACCTTAACAAGCACCAGTTCCATTGCTTCCTAGATGGGTTCGTTCATTACGAGAAGCAGTTGGTGATCTTGTCGGTGATCCTTCAGATCAGCGTCGGACACATTCACAGTTCCAGCAAGCCTCTTCTCTTTTGGCTCAAGTTTCAGAAACTCATGATCCAGAGACATTTGCAGAAGCTTCAGGTCATCTAGATTGGGATACAGTAATGAATGAAGAGTATCATTCTTTAATGGCAAATGATACTTGTGATCGTGTACCCCTTCCAAAAGGAAGAAAACTTGTTAGATGCAAATGGGTATACAAAACTAAGTATGCATCAGATGGAAGTGTTGAAAGACACAAGGTTTGGTTAGTTGCCAAAGGATTTTCCCAAGTTTAAGGAATTGACTATAATGAAACCTTTGCCCTTGTAGCCAAAATGAATTCCATCCACCTTGTCCTTGCCCTTGCTGCCTCACATAAATGGGAGGTCCATCAGATGGATGTTAAATCTTCCTTCTTGCATGGTGATTTGAAAGAAGAAATCTACATGGAACAACCTCCTGGCTATGTCCAGAATGACTCTAGCCTTGTTTGTCGCCTCAAGAAATATCTTTATGGTCTCAAGCAAGATCCCCGAGCTTGGTATGCCAAAATGGATAACTTTCTTATTACCACTGGATTCTCTAGATGCCATTCTGATCCTAATGTCTATACCAAGAAAGTAGGAAGCCATCTCATAATCCTTGTCCTTTATGTTGATGACCTTATCCTTAATGGTAGTGACTCAAAACTTTTAAACCATACGAAAACCAACCTTAAGAAGAAATTTGAAATGACAGACTTAGCCTTTTTGCACTATTTCCTTGGCCTCCAAGTTTTGCAAACCAATGAAGGAATTTTTCTTTCCCAGTCTAAGTATACTTGTGACCTTCTTCGTCTCTTTCACATGGACGATTGTAAACCAACCCCTTCTCCCTTCTAGTCCGGAGTCAATATTTCTGGCACCTGTACTTCTCTTGAAGTTTATGCCACCATGTATCGTCAGTTAGTTGGTAGCCTCTTATACTTGACTCATACCCATCCTGATCTTTCCTTTGTTGTTGGTCTTGTTGCCTGATATATGCAAACACCCCATGAAATCCATTGGAAAGAATCTAAAAGGATACTTCGCTATGTTTGTAGTACAGTTCAGTTTGGGATACATTACAGTTCAGGGAGGACTCCCTTATTGGCTAGTTTCACTAATTCAGATTGGGATGGCGACCCCGATGATTGGAAGTCTAATATAGGTTATGTTTTCAGCCTTGGTTCAGGACCTATCACTTGGGCTTGTAAGAAACAACAAGCTATTTCACTTTCTTCGGCAAAAGCAGAGTACCGAGTAGTGGTAAATGCAGGTCAGGAAGCCCTGTGGCTTCAATAGATCCTTTCAGAGTTTGGATTCCAGCACTAGCATCTGACCAGCCTTTGGTGTGACAATCAAAGTGCCATCAAGCTCGCTAAAGACCCAGTTCAACATCAGTGTAGAAAACACATCGAGCTACACATGCACTTCATCAGAAAGCTCATTCATGATCAAGTTATTGAAGTGCACTTTTTCCCTATAGAAGATCAAGTTGCAGACATTTTCACAAAGTCTCTTACAGAAGCAAATTTTTCCAAACTTCGATCTATGTTAGGCGTTCAAGAAGTTTTCATTAAGGGGGGATAGGCTCTAATGCCTCCTTCCTTTTCCTATTGTGTCATTTTTGTAAATCCTTCAATCCTATCCCAAGTTGTTCTTAAGGGGGGATGTTAGGATATTTAGACACTTAGGAGTTAGTTAAGATCTACTTGGTCTAATATGTCGTTAGGTAAAAGTGTGTTTCTTAGTGTGTTTCTTTAGTATGCATTAGTATGCATTTGTAGTTAGGAAATCTGACAGCCACGATATGTTCCCGACATAGAGTGATCCGACGGATCATACTCTCCTCGATATTAACGGCCATTGATCCATGTATTAACACCCGATTGGTCCATGATATCTATTTAAAGAGCATGGAGGGTCATTTGTCGATGATCGATTGTGATAAACTCTCTTGTAAAATCTCTCTGTAATCTTTTTCTTTGCATTAATAAACTGCTCCAAGTGGCCACGTTGGTTGGGGCTGTGGATGTTTCCCCGTAGGGGTTTTACCATGTGAAAACATCAGTGTGTTGATCTTCGATCTGGTTATGTGAGTGGTTACTGAAGGTGTCCGTCCTCTATTGGAATACCTGTGTTGTTGAACAGGTTTGTTGTTGACTGCGCGGGAAAATGCATTGAAGGACTACAAATGAACTAAGTGAGCTACCTCGTCAACCAATTAGATAAAGACTGTCATGAAGCTTAGGATCAGGGCTATGATCTCCATTTTAGCTGGCTTTTGATCCTCATCACCTTCATTTCTTGGGAGATGCCAGAAGGTGCAAGCTTCCCTGAAATTGAGCCATCTAAACCCTTAGCTGCGAAGTTCTCTACGCTCTGGTATTCAAGTGACATGGATAAGAAATGGCAGTCAAATGCGGTGTTCCACACCTACTACCTACATTTTAAGAGGGCTATTGAGTCTTTCCCTCGTACGATGTCGAAAACCCTACACAAGCTCAGGCCATTTGTGAATTTCCGCGCAGATAGACATTCTATTTATATCACTGCATGGGGAGACGAACATAAAGAACAACTTCGATCATACAATAAGCTCACTGAGGAGGACATGGAAGAAATAAATAAGGAATGGCCCACAGAGTTCATTATACCAGCCGACCAAGAAAAATTGTCCGAACCCAACCTCATCGACAGTTCTGTAGTCACTCGCGAAGAATATGATGCACCCAGTAGTAGCAGAAGGAAAAATAAGGAAGAGGTACAGAAGATGAAAAGTGCATTAGAAGAGACTGCTTCAAATTCACCTGGAGGGGGAGGAGGTGATGAAGTAGACAAAGAGGAGGACAAAGGGAAGAAGATAAGAAAAATCAAGGTGAAGTAATACCGCCAAGGGACCCCCTTTATGAAGCTGAGACATCCAAGAAAAGAAAGGTTTTCCCCACGAAACCTACATCGCGGAAGAATTCAAAATCCAATAAACCATCATTTCAGACTGTGTTAATGGTGGATGACATTGATGTTATCATTGTTGTTGTGTCAAACACCTCGAAGGATATCTTACAGCGCAACGAAGCAAAATAGGAAACCATGTATGATAGGATTGCAACAGAGTTGAAAGGGGTACAGAAAGCCCTCTATTCCAGCTGCGCAGTGTCTACTGCGCCTCCACCATCAGAAGGAATAGAGTTGGAAGATGAACCTTCCCAACTACGTAGGATAGAAGATGCGACAAAAAATCACCTTCATCATGTCCAGGAGGAAAAATAACAAGCCACAGAGGCATTGAAGCAAGAAAAAGAGGACGCCATAGAGAAATGTCGGGTTGCGCAACAAGAAAAATATGACCTCTAGGAGAAGTTTGCAGAGGATAGAGAGCAGATCGAGAAGGAGAATGAATAGTTTCTCACAGAGAATATTGGAGTTAAAGAAGAATTCACTAGAGCACTTTGTTTTGTGACAGGCTTAGAACATAAGGAAGAAAACCTAGTGGAGAGTCAAGTGGGGAAGCTTGTTGAAGCCATTCAACAGCTCCAACAAAGAGTCACATAACTTGATTTACAAGAATTACCGAGCACTCCGCAGGAAGTGCGAGACTAGAGAGAAGAAACTTCCCAAATTGTAGTCCAAAGAATAAAGGCATTGGCCTTAGAATGAAAACATCTTAGTAGTCGAAGTGCACAAACTTACGAACGCCTTGCAGAGGACCCTGAACTAAAGACACTGGAGTCACATTGCCAGGACGCAAAGTAGCAAGCAACAACAGTGCAAGCGTAGTTGAAGCCATTGTCAGCAGTCGAAAGGATGAAAAGTTCCCAAGAAAAACACATGGTTCAACAACAATTCCATGCCATCTAGAGCAAGGTCATGGAAGTGACCCAGAGGCTCTAGCCAGTGCAGGATGAATATTACACACATTTTGAGGAAATTGAAGGACAAGGTGCAGAACTGGAACAAGTAGTCGCCATAGTAGAACAACACTTAGAAGGACCTGTGACCGAGAAGGTTATTCAATAGTTCACCGAGCAAGAAGCTCTGGCGAAGAAACAGATCAAGGTAGCTCGAGCCAAGCTCAAGGCCTTCGAGGCAGAGTTACCCAGATCAAAGTGACTCATGATGATTCATAGGTGAGTGTTGGGGGCTTGTTGGCCCTTGACCAAGTTTTGGAGAACCTTGGTTCTGTTTTACCATTTTTGGAACTTCGATAGATTGGTCGAAGGTGGAGTGCAAGGCAAAGCGGAGATCCCATGATCTCGCCCCACTTTTAGGGATTTTTGGGTTTAGGGTTTATGTAACGGGTATGGGATGTCGGCCCATGGGTTTACCCATGCCTTGGCCCCTTTTGTGATGTATAAATATAAATCTAGGCGATGTAATTAGGGGAGATGTGGTGCTAAGTGATATATTGTGTTGAGTGCAAGTGATGTAAGTAGTTGTATCTATGTGATTGAGTTATCTTTGTGCATATTGTGTGCAAGAGAACTTGCAGAGCTAAGTGAAAGTGGTTGTAAAGAGGCTTTGTGCTGTGACCTGACTTGGGGAAGGAGGATCTGGCGAAGTGCGCGCAGATCGCCTATATTATATGGAGTGGGTTTTGATTCTCTGTGCATGTAAGGAGATTGACATAATATAATAAATAAGATGAAGAGTTGGTGGGCATAGCCCCATGCCAAGGGTGAACCCTGTATATACTGTGTCATGGTTTCTTTGTGCATTATGATTGTTATTTGAGCTATGCTTTGTATAGCAATATATGTTATATCCATATGATATAGTAGCTTAGTGCTTAGTAATGTGAATGAATACTAGATCGGATCTATTTCTATATACTAAGCATTTGGATGTATTAGATCTTGTTGAATACAGTGTTGTTCTATAATTAGGGTTTTCTCCTGCGATGTGACTAAGGGTTAAATATTGATTAATGTTAATTGCTAAGTGCTTTATTAAGTATTGTAATCACAGCTCTATGTCCCAACTAGGTTGCATACACTTGAGTCCTGCAACCACCCCTACCTCTACCTCGGGTGAGACTTCATCTGCTTCACAGGTGTTGCCGAAAGGGCTAGTAATTAGGGTTTTGTTTGTGCGTTGTTGAAGAGTTGAACCCTGGGTCTTCCCCTGTGCCAACACTGTTCAAACACCATTCAAATTATTTTATGGTAAAGAAGTTGTAATACCACTACACTTATGTGCCAATGCAGGTCATATAGCCTCCACCATGGAATTTGTGTTATAACCCTAAATTGCACCAGACATGCATACCTGGCATCATGCCATCTTACTTGCTATCTTTGCCAAGCCATCACTAAAAAACTCTTCTAAAAAGAATATTTTTGAAGGTGTACACTTCCTACACCACTAATTCCCATGTACACATACTTGCTGAACCACTACAGCCCGCGTACACTCAGAAAAACACAAAAAATAGAAAGCGGCAAAAGAATACAGACTTTCGGGTAAGTTTCCTAAACCATTTGACCGCCCATAGCTGGTCACCCAACCGAATACCTATCCCTTTTTGGCTTATAAAAGAAGGGTTTGGGGTCTCATTTAAAAAAAGAAGAAAGAGAGTAAAGAAACTCTGCCCATTTCAGTATTACCCCTTTGCCCCAATATTCTGCAACCACATTGTGAGTTTGAGCCAAAATTCCTTCTTCCTCCTTTGCAAATCCTTTCCATTTCCCTAGAGAGAACTAAAGAGGAGAATAATGCATGGAACTAGTTGGTACATGGTGAAGAGGAGCCCAGGACCGAATTCGAAGAGCAGTTGCCAGTCTCATATTGTAAGTAACTTTTGTGACATTAATATAAAGAATTACTTTTCCCGTCTCGCCAAATGATGTCTTCAATTTCTGTGATTTATTTACATCTTTGTTATGATATCTAACCCACTAATTCATATGTAGAATGCATGTTTATAGTTTCTTGTTTATCTTTTGGTGAATGCAAGTTGGCCTTGGGAGGAGATCTGCAGTCAAGAAACAACTGAGTGCAAGGGGATCATCACCGAACACAGAGTTCCAGGTAGGCCTACCGGATCCCTAGATTTTTCTTTCTATGTATGATTGTGGGGTTATGTCGGGATCGTTGTTAAAAGTAGGAGACTTTAGACGGTTATCTCTGCCTACATTTTAGAGCCCTGGTGTAGTACCTAGAGGGGTTTTCCCGCTATAGAAGAATTGGAAACCATACTGGGGAAGCCTCTAGGGCCTTTGGGGATATTTATTTGGGTGTTTTTGAATCCCTTTATTCATTGTTTTTGAGTTTCTGTAAGCTTATATGTCTTTAATGGATTCTGGTCTTCCATACCAGTATTCCCTTCCTGTGCTTGACTGTTGGTTTTCAATTTTTTGAGAAGTTGCAGAGGTGTACACGGCCTGTAGTGGGCCTGAACACGTACACATGCACCCGACCTTTGGACAGCCTATGTACATACGTTGGTTGTTGAAGTGTCAATAGAATTCCTGTATTGAGAAAATATTTTTTAAAGGAGAGGAAGTCATCCTCTTCCCTGCCAGAAGTCAGACTTCTCAACGGTTTTCTTGATCTAGCCTTGGTATCTGTTATAGCAGTTTGTAGCCTAGGTCTAACCTCAGCATAGCTTTCTTTTCATCAAAAGTTTTCTTGTGTTTTCTTTAATAGGTCTATTAGACAAGTTTGTGAGTCTGTTTTGATCTGCCTATTTGGTAATGTCAGTGACTCCCTGTGATCTGCAATTAGGCCTGAATTCATTTCTTGGTCTTGACTTGTCATCATTTTTCCCTTTATTTCTTTAGAAGAAAAGAAAATAATTTATTTCCAAATTTCTTGTTTTGAAGCATAAAACAATAAAAAAAAATCTTTCATTTCTTTGTTTGGTAAAGTAGTTTAGGTTAGTTGCTTTATTTACCAAGGAAAAAGAAAGTTTTCTTAAGTTCTTTACTTGAATGCTTAGAACATTAAGTAGCTCGTAGTCGAGTGAAATCTTGTTTTAAGTTTTTCTTTTCAAAGATCAGAGAAAAGTAGTTACGAAAAGTTTGGTGAAAGAGTTTTAATTTGGAAAATCTTTATTTGTGAAGAAGAAATAGTTTGTTTTCAGTTTCATCTTATGCTCTTCTCTTTCATCTCTTAAATAAAATCATTGGTTTCACTTCCATTCCTCTTGAATTAATACATCCACTAAAATTAATGCTTAATTAAAAGTTATTAGACTTTTTGTTTGTAGGGTCCATCAATTTAGTCTAGGTTAGAGCCTTGATTTAAGATTGGAGAGGAAACTCTTCAAGGCTAAAAAAACAAACATAAGAGTCTGAGCTAGGGAGTTCTTGAAATTCTAGTAATCGTGAAATTTATCTGGGACACCCCTCTAACACGGGGGATAAACACAAGGTCGTGTGTGGAAAGGTAGCGGAGATAACCCCTCCAAAGTCATACCAAGCGTAGTGGGAAACACATATAGAGGGCTTATCTTGGGATTCCGTTGATCGCATTTTCCACGGAGCTTCGTGGGTCTCGAATCTATTCGAGGTACTTAGTCATCTTGTGGAACACTTGATTTCGATACCCTTGATAGGTTTCGGTCTTGATACCCTTCTCATTGCAGTCCACCCGATTGTTGAAAGCACCCGCCTAGTGATTGTTCGCTCACTGGCAACCCAGTTGCCTTTATCTTAGTGACTTACACAGGTGACTGTGGGAGTATACCACAGTACCTAGGGTAGACATCGGGCCATGCTTTTTAGAGTATACTTGGAGGGTGATTCCGTATTCGATTTGCACTTGCACCAGTAAGTTTCTCTAGTGTTGGTTGGTGTAATTGTTCTTTCTACTAGCTAGTGATATGCTTGTCTTATATCATAGGAGTTTTTTCTAGTGTGTGCTGATTTTTAAAATGTTAATAGAAATCCCTAGTGTGTCACTAATCTTCTCAAATAGTGGAGGATCAGGAGCTCTACCAGTCATGAAGGCTTCTTGGCCTGCCCTCGGTTAATCTAGAGCCACCCCTGCCACTTCTAAGGAAAAGACTGGACCAACAAGGATATTTTGAAGCGACCATGCCATAAGAAACTGAGCCCAACCCATCTCCGAGAAGAGAACATTTGATTATGGAGGAACCAACCATTTCTGACATTGGAGAGGAAGCTCTTGATCCATATAACCCTCCGATCACTGTTCTATCGATGCCCAATGTTGTGCAGGTTAAACCTTATGAGCGTCAAGTAGTATCGCAAGAAGCGATGGAAAAAAATGTTGCTACTTCAGGGAATCCTCATATTCCCTCAACGACTGTCACTATAGGGGGTTCTCCGCCTCCTAACCAACCATCATCGGTCCGTAGCACCATGGTCTCGATCGCCTCTACCTCGGGCAATGGTCTGATTACATCTATGGCGGAAATCAATGCTCCTTTCACCCAGAGTGCAACATGCCCTCCATTCTCATATGAGATGTCTGGCTTCGATACGAACTCTATCCTTTCCTACTCCACACTACAGAATTTAGGTCTAGGGGAAGGGAGCTCAAGAACTCCTCTACAAGGATCCATGGGGCGCACTTCCGCTCCCTATAATGCTTTCCCTTATGGAGGGGGTCATATACCTCCTTTGTCCCCTTCGCTCAATGGTGCTCACTAGCACTCCGTCGGGCCAAACGTAAACTATAGTTTGTTTGTAGAAGGTAGTCAATGAATTCCTTCTTATAGCATGTTTTTAGGTTCAACACCGTTATCTTTGTTCAATGCATTTGGTAACAACACTTTCTCATCGGCTACTATCTCAGTCGGGGGCAACCCCGATTATGGACAACAAAACCCTATGCAAGGTATTATTCCTGCACAGGGGGGAAACTTAGGAATTCCTTCCTCACAAGGACTTTGGAATCCATGGCAGGGATCAGTTCCCTTGTCATGGATGTCGACCAGGGGAAACCCATTCCATATCCAATGGAACCCCAGGAAAGTCTCAGCACCTTTGCCCATCGGATCGACATGGAGCAACCCTTCCCAAAATCATTGGAATGTGATGCAATCCCAGCCCTTTACATCCTATTACGGGAATCAGCCGACGACGTCTCAACAAGCAAAAAATCCATACACTGGTCATGGACATGGTTATTACCATAACCCTATCCAACAACCTAACTTTTCATGGCAACCTGGTGCTAGCAAAACTAGTGCCAACAAAACTATGGGCCCCTTTTTCCCTGGTTATAATCAACAACCCAAATTATCGTTTCTAGAAACTCTGCACTTTCCAAACTTGACAAGGTTGTTAAATGACCCCATCTGTCACAATCCACGTTGGCCCCCCATGCATGCCATTTTTCCTTTGAACATTTCAAAGTTCAAAGATAAGCCTAATGAAGATCCAAGCGATCATGTGACTACCTTCCATTTATGGTGCTCATCCAACTCTTTGAATGAAAACTCCATCCAGTTGTATTTGTTTCAATGCACTCTCATCGGGAGTGCTACGAAATGGTACATTGAGATCGAACGCTCAAGATACTCTACCTTTGGTGAATTGGCAATGGTTTTCTTAAACCATTTTCAGTTACCTGTGAGATACAACGTCGGAACCAAGTTGCTGGCCAACTTTGAGCAAACAAAAGTGGACCATATCTCAGATCACATCCAAGAATGGAGACACTGAAAGAGTTTGATAAAAGTACCAGTCCCACCAGCATTCCTACTTGAGTGGTTCCTTAAGTCTTTGGTACCCCAATTATCTAAAGACGTCTCAACCTCGAGGTTATTTTCATAAGAAGAAGTGGTAATGAGAGCTCAACAGCTAGAGCTGATTTACTCTCAATCCAGTTTACTTTACGAAGTTTTTCCAGATGCACCATGGTCGATACTTTTCAAGACCAGACAGAGATTTGGACCACATGTTGATGGTATTGTTGGTTCATCACAAACCAAGCCCATTGATCAGTTGTCGAATCAATTGTAGCAATTGTCAATACAGCAAACAGCGGCCAGCCAGACCACTGGTTTGGCTACTCCCCCTACTCAAATATCGGATGTACACAGTGTGAAATTGACAAACCCGAAGGCCACCCAGCAGCCTGACAGAAAGAAGAAACAATGAAAGAAGGGTAAGGGGGATAAGAAACCCACCAATAATGTTGGTGGGGGAAATACATAAAATAAGAAATTGAAGTATCCATGTAATCTTTGCATGGAATACCACCCGACTCACTTATGCCCTCAGCTTGCAGAGGCCCAAAAGTTATTGGCACAGCAACAACCTGTCGTGTTAACACACCCATTTCCACATGGGAAAAATTTAACTCAAGCCTCTCCGAGCGTAGAAGGGGGTAGTCAGGGACCCCCTCCATCTTCAAGTAATCCTTCGTCCGCGAATGTGTACATGATGAAAGGTAACGTTGACATAGCAACTAGGACACGTGACTACGAAATGCCAAACAACTCTGAGAAAGGTAAAGAAGGAAAAAACCCATCTCTTCCTCTCCAGATTGAGAAGACATTGGGAGAAACAATGACATGCATCCCAAAAGGTGTGTTCAAGAAATCTTCCCACAACCCAAACATAAGCGATGCCCAGAACTACTCTGTGGTGGAGGATTTGTCTCAAAGCCCTTGTGCATTGTCTGTTTTGGAAGTCCTCCAGAGTTTCCCTTCCTAGAGAAAGGACTTGTTAGTTGCCTTAGGATCTGCTGAGACTTGTAATTCGAGAACGATCATGCTTGATACGACTAACTTAAAAACTCGCCTTCCTTACCACATGGAATTTTTGATAGTAGTGGCTTACACCATGAAAACTTGTACTCGAAACATTTTCTGCACGGTCGTTGGTGAGGGTGCCTCGACATTCATGATGTCTTTGGCATGTTGGAAGGCCATTGGCCGACCCATTTTGTCTCCATCACCTACTCTTCATACCGCTTTTGATGGTCGTTTGTTCCAACCACATGGAATCATCCTCTCTTTCCCTGTGCAATTAGGGGAGAATACCATGTGCATCGAGGTTGAAGTGGTTGATGCATCTCTCGACTACAATCTCTTGTTAGGAAGGATTTGAACCTATGCTATGAAAGAAGTGTTTGCTACAGTTTTTCGGGTCTTACTGTTTCCACACGAGGGTCAAATCATGTCCATTGATCAGTTATCTTTCTCCCGTCCTGACCCTTCATCTGAGGCATCCACAATCCCGATGATTGATAACCCTCAACCTGGCATTGTCAACGTAGGTGTTGGTTTGTGACCACCTTTGATGGGTACTTTTGATTACCCACCTCCTTACAACGACGTTAAGCTCATATCGACTATCCTTGACCAGCCTAAGGTTGAAATATTCAAGTCTCGTCATTCTGTATGACCTACTTTCATGATCTGTGGACTCTTCCTTCCCCATCAGCTGCAATGGAAGGGACAGGGAACCATGGCATGGCCATGCCTTTATCCGCGGCAGAAGTTGCGTACTCTATAGTCCAGCAAGCTTCCGCCGACCCCGATTCGACTCCTGCATAGGAATTAGATCTGATTCTCAAGCCTACATGGGCTCAAGGTTCCCTCGCCAATACTGATTCTTTAGAATTAGTATTTCCCTCAGATGAGGCGATTATTGAGGCAATGACTAGTCTGGACAAACCCTAGGATGATCTCCATCACAGATCTTATTTCCTCCCAGAGTTAAGAAGAATTGAAGCAGGTGAATTCACTTTGACTATGATTGGAGATAGGTCTTGTCCTATCAATCCTTTAGCTATGCACACAATTTATGGTGAAGAAAATATGGAAACCATCGCTAAAATGATACCTATTGACATCTCCAGAACCCCTGGCGTCGTGGAGAATGTCTTTGTCGGAGCAGAATGCTCCCCCAAGGAGATTTGAATCTACATATATTTATTTAAATAATTTCATGACGTGTTTTCCTGGTCTTATGCAGAAATGATAGGCATAGATCCAAGAATCGTCGAACATGAAATCACAAATTTTACTGACGATAAGTCAGTCCAATAGAATCTTCCTCCAGTCAATCCTAAGAAAGTAGCAGCTATTAAGGCTGAAGTGGAAAAATTTCTTAACACTAATTTCATCTACAACGTCCAACTGACTCAATGGGTGTCAAATACCATGTCAGTCAACAAAAAACAGGGTGTGATTCGCGTATGTACGGAATTATGTGATTTGAACAAGGCCTATCCAAAGGATAATTTCCCCATGCCTTTTCTTGACTAGATAGTCGATGAATGCGCAGGTTGCGAGGCCTTTTCTTTCATGGATGGTTTTTCGGGATACAATCAGATACAGATCAAACCCGAAGACCAAAACAAAACCACTTTCATTTTTCCATGGGGTACATTCGCTTATCGAAAGATGCCCTTTGGTCTG
Source organism: Picea engelmannii (assembly GCA_009831015.1). NCBI lineage: Eukaryota > Viridiplantae > Streptophyta > Pinopsida > Pinales > Pinaceae > Picea > Picea engelmannii. Next base: position 491,560 of record ML785478.1, read on the forward strand.
AAAAATGCTGGAGCTACTTTTCAGCGGGCCATGTCTTTTGCTTTCCATGATCTCAAACACATAGTTGAGGCTTATCTTGATGATTTAGCATCATGATCTCATAAGAGAGCTGATCATCCCACATAGCTCTGACTCATCTTTGAGCGATGTCACTACTACTGGATCTGCTTGAATCCAAACAAGTGTAGTTTTTGCGTAACATCAAGACATCTGCTAGGTTTCATAGTTTCAACAATAGGAATCATGGTCGATCCTCTAAAGGTTGAGGCGATAGTTCAGTTTCCTCCCCCTTTCACAGTCCCTCAGCTTCAAAGTTTACAGGGAAAAGAGAACTTTTACGGCGTTTCATCGCAAACTATGACGAGATCACAAAGGTCTTCATGTGTTTACTAAAAAAAGGAATTCCTTTTCATTGGGATGAAGCTACTCAGCACTCTTTCGAAGCGTTGAAATGTGCCCTCTCGTCTACTCCTCTGCTTCGGCCACCCAATTATAATAAATATTTCTTATTATACTTGGCCACTACAGAGTCGACCATTGGCATGGTCTTGGTTCAAGAGGATGATTTTCTCTTAGAATACGTGATTTATTACCTGAGCCGACACCTGGTTGGACCGGAACTCAATTATTCCCACGTTGAAAAACTTGTGTTGGCAGCAGTTCATGTTGTTCAACAGTTCTGTCATTACATCTTGTTTCGCAAAACCACCGTCATTGCCATTGTGAATCTGTTTCAATACGTGTTGACATGAAATGTAATTGGTGGAAAGATCAGTATATGGATAGTTATCCTCTAAGAATTTAACTTGGATTTTGTTTCAGCAGAATCTAAAAATTCATTGGTCTTTGTGGAACTCATCTCGGAACTTCCGGTCGAATCAGGTGATGTTATACCCAAAAATTCACCTGTTAAATGAGACATGTTTTTTATCACGTCTTCAAACCCATTGTACAGAGATATACTAGTCTATATCCATAATTTGAAGTGCCCCACCTTTGCTTCTCTTGATGACCGTCACTATATACACCATCAGGAAAAGAACTATTTCATACTCTAGGACACTTTGTATCATCGAGGTGTAGATTTCATCCTCCGCTAATGTCTCACTCATGAAGAAGCGGAAATTGTTCTTAATGATTTCCAGACTGGAGCATATGGCGGTCATTTGTCTGGGTTGGAAATATACCAAAAGATTCTACGAGTCGGTTACTTTTGGTTGACATTAATCAAAGATTGTGTTGAATCGGTCAAGCAATGCCACTTGTGTCAGATCTTCTCTCAGAAGATGAGGGCACACCCCACTCCCATGTTTCCCTTCATCACAGTTGGTCCCTTCACCAAGTGGGGGATTGATTACGCTACATGCAACCCCCCTTCAACAAGGGGGCATCGTTATATCATCATAGAAGTAGACTACTTTACAAACTGGGTCGAGGCTATGCCAATGTTTAAAGATGATGGCGAGACAGTAGCTCTCTTTTTGTTTAATCAGATAATAGCAAGGTTCGACGTCCCGAGAGAGATTGTCACTGGCCATGGTAGTCACTTTCAGAATAAAATGATGTCCCAATTAACATCAAAGCTTGGTTTAAGGAAAGAACATATGTCACCCTACTACCCACAAGTGAATGGTCAGGTGGAAGCTGTGAATAAGTCCCTTAAGACTATTTTATAGCGAACAATCAATTTGGCCAAGTCAAATTGGCATTTGATGTTGTACTCTGCATTATGGGCCTACTGAACGTCTGTTAATACTGCGACCAATTTCTCACCTTTTCAACTCGTTTACGGGCTGGAAGAAATCTTGCCTATAGAGTGCTAGATCTCATCTCTAAAATTGGCAGTACAGTTATTTCCAGACACTTCACTGCTTGAAGAGTGTTTATTATATCTCAAGCAGCTCGATGAGTAGCATCATGATGCAGCCTTGGAAAACGAGGCTCACAAAAAAAAATTCAAGTATCAGTATGATCGGTCTGTTCATCCTTGGATTTTCTCTGAAGGAAACCTTGTTCTAGTCTATGACCAAGATAAGGATCCCCTGGGGGCAGGCAAGTTCAAACCCATGTGGTTCGTACCTTTCATCGTGAAGGAGGTTCTAAAGAAGGGTGCTTATCGTCTAGTGGAATTTGAGGGAAATGCTTTGGCAAAGCCTAGAAGTGGGCTCTACCTCAAGAAGTATTACTCATAGGTGGGTCGCCTTGGGTGACTTCTTGTACATATGTATAGTTCTTATACATTTTCTTTTTAGTTTTTTCCTTTTTAGTTTTATGGACATGACGTTTTTTATGTCATCTTTCTCACTATGGCAGATGTCAAGTGAATCAGAGGTGTTCATTGGGTTCATGGACAGCGCTAGCCGACACACTCGAAGGCTTGCTTCTGTAGCTTGGGTAGTTTTCACACCTCGAGGCCAGTTGCTATCTTTGGGAGGTATCTTTTTAGGAGATTGCACAAACAATGTCACCGAATACAACACAATCTTAGAGTTTCTTCGTGACGCTTTTTTGTATGGTATCTCTCACCTTCGGGTCTACTTATATGATCAGCTAATTGTGTCCCAGTTAAATGGAGTTTACTGCGTTTATGATCCTAACCTACATTGAAGGTTCCTTAGGGTATGTCTCTTAGAATGAAGCTTTGATTACATTACGTATATTCATGTTCCTAGGAGATTGAATCAAATCACGGATACTCTAGCTAATCATGTATTATATTGGCATATTGCTCACATGTAAGGAAAAGCACACACACACATGTAAATACATTTGTAAAAATAGATGTATTCTGTAAGACGTAAAAAGATGTAAATATGCATATATATATCAAAAATATCAGAGTACATGGGTGGGTGCAAGCGCCTCAAAAATATGTCTAGTAAGAGTCACGGGGCTTATGCCCTCAAAAATATACAAAAGGTTCCCTTGGCACGTGAGTGGTATATTCTAGCTAAGGGTGGGGCCTATTGGCCCTAACATAATGAACAACGACATTCGTCAAATTCCGGAAGAGCTGAACCCAGATCCATGGTACCCCAACTATGTGAGGTTGCATTGACGGTGGGAGATCCTCAATCTACACCATAGGGACTGTATGAGTGAGCACAGTGAGGTTCCTCTCTACCCATCTCAATACTCTCTCAGCCTCTCCGGCTGGAGGCCCCCCTGCTGCTGTTGTTGGTCCGGCGACTATAGCTGGTCCTGCCTTTGGTCAAGGACGCCGCCTAGTCCTCGAGAAGTCTGTTGGACACACTGTTCCCACATCTATACATAACAAATACTTAAGTGTCATATACTCTGGTATACAAAAAAAATGATATATATAAAAATACATAAAAATTAAATAACTTTGAAAAGAAAACTTACCCATATTTCCTCGCTCCACACTGGGAGGTACAGGCATATCAGGATCCATAGAAAAATTGATCTCGGCATAGAGGTAGTCCTCTATTACCGAAATCTGTCATTCCCACCAGTCAAAAAACTTGTCATGAAAGGCCTCGATGCTCCTCCCTCCCCCCTAACATGGAAATAGCACCGCCCACCTGCATAATTCCAGGAGAGAGGCCTCATTCCCTCATATTGTCTCTCGAGGACTGAGACTGGGTACCCTCTTGAAGAAAAAGGAACACAAAATGGTCCCAAACCTGAAGTTTCAATGCTCCCGTATCTGACACTCTGTTAGTTGTCTCTTCATGCAATCCAGCATGGTTGTACTCCAGTTGGCAATCCCTGCATTTAAGCACTGTACCGCACAATGCATGTGCACCCGGGAAGCCTAGTTTAAAGCCGCAGCTCCAGTGATCCTCCCAATGAGAAGAACTATTACTTTCAGTGATAGGTTGTTGATCTTATGTATAGTCACCTAAGAACCTACTTTCTCAGTACCAACCTCGCAATGGAGTCCAGTCAACTCCTCAATGTTGTGAGGCCTGGGGGGGGGAGTATGCAAGTTAACTGGATCCCCTCTCCTCGAGAGACCAGTCAGGAAGTAAATGTCTTCAGTCTTTGGAGTCAACGACTGTCCCTCGAGCATAAATGCCTCTATGTCAGGATGTCAGTAATCTATTCGAGCATTCAACAACCTGGGTTGTGCCCTCATAAACAAACACTGGAAGAACTTTAACAACATACATTGTGATAAATAGCGATTACAGCAAGGTCTTCTGAGACCAAAAACTCAATGTCCTCATGCTCCCTCTCTCCAATGAACATACATCCTGCAAAATGACAAAGTTATGGGGCGATTAACTCTTGTCATTTTTATTTTTCCACTAATTTGAGGGTGGACGTGGTCTGTCTTGGTGACACTCGCATGCGTACATGGGAAAATTATCTTCTACCCACAGCTTGCGTACACGCAGGGCCGACCTCTTTAAAGGTCAACACCCCCCCAAAAAACAAAAAAAAATGAAAAAAATGAAGAATTAAAGGCAGGAGGGGCTAGTTTGTACCTACTTGGTCCAAGCAGAAGTTTGTTTCATCCACTGAAGCTCCCGGAATCAACTCTTTCGAAAAAGGGGTGTTTTTGGCTTTCTTGTCAATTTTTAAATTACAATGGTCATAATGAGCTGCCAGCGTCTATTTATAGACTTTTTGGCCCCTTTTTGTCATTTTTTGGACCCTTTTGTCATTTTTTTTCATCTTGAAAATCGTTTAGTATGGTTCTTGATTTTCTTTGGGGATGTTACAATACATGTTACTTCGGGTATTTGGGAAACTTTTTGAGAGTTGGGTCATTTCTAAAGGTCTTTTAGTAAAAAGTCATTTTTCCAACTTTGTGCATGTGAGATAGGATTCCACCTCCACTTGTTGCACCTCATTGTCTTTTTCTCTTTGCCATAGAATCAATCCCACTGAATTGCGACACAGAACCCTCACTCCTGCACTAGAAGTGTCGTAATTTAGTGGTAGAGCCTACCTTCACATGGATACCTTAGGTATATCCTGGTTGCATTTTGGTGTCCATGTCATCGCTAATGATTATAGGCTCAGGAGTCCCTTTTTAGTCATTCCTGATTACGAGTTTGAGCTTCAGTTTCTTATTTCATTATCACTTTTGACCTCACCCTCAGGACTCCCAAAAACAATAGGTCTTCTTTTAAGCCATTTTCAGACCCTCTAAACATGAAAATATTGTCGAGCGATCTTGTTGCCCTTCACACTCGCCAAAATAAATTTGAAGGCACGTCTGTCCGGTGATAGTTTACCCCTTTTTTCGGTCTAGATGGTCATTTGTACAAACAAATGTATACTCTAGGAGCCTCAGTTCTCTAGAAGAGTATTCTCGGGTATGAGTTTAACCCTTTTTCGAGCCTGAGGGACTAAATTTACGAAAAAGGAACCCCGACGGAGTCCATAGTTAATCTCTTTTTAGACTCCCTAAAATTGAAAAGATTGTCGAGTGACCTTATTTCTTCACACTCGTTAAATTGGTCAAGAAGAACACCCCTTATGGAGTCCATAGTTAAGCTTTTTTCAGACTCCTTAATTATGAAAAAATTGTCGTGTGATCTTGTCTTTGTCACACTCGTTATAATGGTTTTGAATAGATGTATTTTCGGTTCTAGTTTACCCCTTTTTTTGAACTGACTAGAATACCTTCGAAAAAGGTACCTAAATGGAGTCTCCTTTTATGTTTTTTCAGACTCTCTAAAAATGAAAAACCGTCGATCTTACCTTCTCTGGGCTCATCAAAATTACATCAAAGTATGTTATCATTGTGTCTTATTAATCGCATTTGCATTCCCGTGTCTTTGGCCTAATGTCGGCTCCATGTCGCTCTCAAATGAACCATCTAAATCATCCCTTATACGCAATCCTTGTAGCACTTTTCCTCTGCGTCTTGACACCTTGATCCATGGAGGATTTTTCCCGAGTGTTCATTTCCTACATATGTCCCCTTGCTCTAAGCATTAGTGTGTTCCTTGCTCTTGGAACTAGTATGTCTGTGACACTCGTTCCTCCTTTGTAATGTAGCATTCTTTCATTCTTTTTCAAGCTTTCCAAAATTATTGAAAAAGACAAAAAAAATCAAATATACCTCAAAAAGAGGAAGGGAAAAGTATTTTATTTTTGTTGGCAGCACAATGAGTCGCCCTTGGACAAAGTACATCCTTCCATTTGTTTGTCAAACCCTGGGATTTAATATGACCTTAGGAAGTTTTTCTCTCTACATAGAGTTGTGTCCTAATCCGTTTGGTTATCCCTCCAAACATATGGAAACTCCACATTGCCTCCTGCATCGTGAACTTATGTCAATGCCATGCTACCCGAGTCTCATCATTTTTCATGCTTTTGTCTGAGGGAAGTCTTACTAAACTTGAGTCGACCTTCTGTATTTTGTCTCTTGTCCACATGCTCGGCCACCCTAAAAGCCCAATCAAGTCCTTGTTCAAAATCAAAGAAGTTTTTTGCCTGATCATCAAGATCCTTTTGTCTGTTCCCGACGAGCCGTTGAAGACCTATGGGTAGTGAATTTGTACATTCATATTACACTCCTACATGAGTTTTGAATATTTTTAAGTTGTTGCTCGAGCTCTAAAAGCCTCATCTCCAGCCATCAAGCGTTATTGACTTCTTGAAGATGGATAATATACATGTATATATTTTAATTTTCAGATGTATATCTGTTGTGTACTACTTGCAGCTACACTTTATATAGCTATATGACATGGATATGCAGTGTATTTGATTGGCATCCATGATTTTATTTCATCTTGAGCATGGGTATGCCTGCCTCGATGAGACAAATTGTTATTTTTCCGATGGCACCTCCTGAACTCTAGTCCCTAGGATCACTCACTTCGTACATCGGTGAATATTTGTAATGTATTTCAGCCATCAAATTCTCTTCTAACCTCACACATTAGGGGGCATATTTTATAACCCTAAATTGCACTAGAAATTCATACATGGCATCAGGCCATCTTACTTGTTATCTTTGCCAAGCCATCACTAAACAATTCTTCTAAAAAACATATTTTTGAAGGTGTACGTGCCCTACACCACTACTTCCCACGTACACATGCTTTCTAAACCACTAGAGCCCGCGTATACTCACAAAAGCACAAAAAATAGAAAGTGGCAGAAGAATACAAACTTTTAGGTAAGTTTCCTAAACCGTTTGACTGCCCATATCAGGTCACCCAACCGAATACCTAGCCCTTTTTGGCCTATAAAATAAGGTTTTGGGTTCTCATTCAAAAAAATAATAAAGAGAGTAAACAAAATCCACCCATTTCAGTATTCCCCCTTTGCCCCAATATTCTGCAACCACATTGTGAGTTTGAGCCAGAATTCCTTCTTCCTCCTTTGCAAATCCTTGCCATTTCCCTAGAGAGAACTAAAGAGGAGAATAATACGTGGAAGAAGTTGGTGCATGGTGAAGAGGAGCCCAGGACCGAGTTCGAGGAGCAATTTTCGATCTCGTATTGTAAGTAACTTTTGTGACATTAATATAAAGAAATACTCTTCCCGTCCTGCCAAATGATGTCTTCAATTTCTGTGATTTATTTACATCTTTGTTATGATATCTAACCCATTAATTCATATGTAGAATGCATGCTTGTAGTTTCTTTTTTGTCTTTTGGTGAATGAGGTTGGCCTTGGGAGTCGATCTATAGTCAAGAAACAACTGAGCATAAGGGGATTGACACTGGACACATAGTTCCAGGTAGGCCTACCGGATCCCTAGATTTTTCTTTCTATGTATGATTGTGGGGTTATTTCAGGATTGTTGTTAAAAGTAGGAGACTTTAGACGGTTAGCTCTGCCTACATTTTATAACCCTTGTGTAGTTCGTAGAGGGGTTTTCCCACTATATAAATTTGACCATAGAATTACCACAGGGTAGATATCCTATCAATTAAATCAACTAGAATAAGAGAGAATGTTGGTACAACAGCATCAGGAAATCCAAAAAAGATAAAAAAAATCATGGCATGACCGACATCTCAAAAAAATAGACATCAATAGTGGAGACTTGGTGTTATTATATGACATTTATCTCAAAGGAAAACTAAGAAAATTAGAAACTGTATGGTTGGGACCATATGTGGTCGAGGACATCTGAACCATTGGAGTAGTACAATTATCAATGTTGCAAGGGAACCCTTTCAAAAACTTGGTCAACGGAGCCCGCTTGAAAAGATATCGAACATAGCAACCTCACTTTTTGCTAGTGAAAATTGTTGTAAAGGCACCACCAAGACTCAACTAATTCGAAAACCTATCAAGGAGAAGTAATTTGGAAAAAGGAACAAAGCCAATAAAAGGAAAAATGGAATCCATCAAAATATTCGTTACAGAAAAAATTAGATGAAAAAAGAAATAAATATAGTGGAAAACAACTCATACAGTACTGTGGAAAAAGGTGACGCCATCAATCACCTTAGACCCATGATGAATACATTGTGACATCAAAAAAAAGTACAAGGGAATATTGTTGAGCTCTAGATCTACCTAAGTAAATTAGAGTGCATTTATTATCAATCCGGTGTTTGTAAGACTTAGAGGCATGTCCAAAGTATATGGATTTTAGAGATAGTTTTTATCTTTTATGGAGATAACCCAAAAAACTTAATTGAAGGCTGA
>ML785478.1:515786-526236 GCA_009831015.1 Picea engelmannii
TGAACATTGCTATCTGAATCAAGTGCTATTTCTGTTCAAGTGCTATTTTTGTTGCTATTTCGTATATCATTTCTGTGTATTGTGAAGATTATACTGGATATTTCACTGTTATTCTGTTATTTCTAGCATTTCATTTCTGTTCTACATATTTTATATATCTGGTATCTTACACATTAGGATCAGAATGACATCTAGAGAATCCAATGGCAATAAGAAAGCTGTCCATTTTGGCATACCAAGCTCAGGGAGCTTGCTTAATACCGTAAAGAGTTTTCTTAAGGAAAAAATCAAGGCTAGAGTCATTTTGGACATAGCTAGGAGGTTGTTCCATGTACATTTATTCTTGCAAATCTCCATGCAAGAAGGCAGATGGACCTCCCATTTATGTGAGGTAGCAAGGGAAAGAACAAGGCAGATGGAATTCATTTTGGATACAGGGGAAAAGGTTTCATTATAGTCAATTCCTTCAACCTGGGAAAATCCTTTGGAAACTAACCAAGTCTTGTGTCTTTCAACACTTCCATATGATGCATACTTAGTTCTGTAGACCCATTTACATATAACAAGTTTTCTTACTTTTGGAAGAGGTACAATATCCCAAGTATCGTTTGTCATTAAAGAACGATACTCTTCATTCATTATTGTATCCCAATATGGATGACTTGAAGATTTTTCAAATGTATTTGGATCATGAGTCTCTGAAACTTGAGACAAAAGAGAAGAGGTTCGTTGGAACTATGAATGTGTCTGACACTGATCTAAAGGATCACCGACAAGATCACCGGTTGCTTCTCGTATTGAACGAACCCATCTAGGAAGCGATGGAGTTGGGGCTAGTTCAGGTTCAAAGGACTCATCTGGAGGAAGGTGAGCAGGAAGAGGTGGATTTTCATCCTCACTGTCATCATATGAAGAAGAAACCATAATAGTAACAGAAGAAGGCACAAATGTCAAAGATGGCTCACAGGCCAAAGAAGGCACAACCATCGAATTAGGCTCACAGACCAAGATATTTTCATCAAATTTAACCTCTTCTAATAATAATTTCATTACAATGTGGTTGAATAAGTCTATAACCTTTGACATCTTCATAATAACCAACAAATATACACTTTTCACTTTTAGGATACAATGCTTTCCTTTTCTCATCAGGAATGTGAGCCCATGCTATACTTCCCAATACATGGAAGTGACTTACATCTAGTTTAATTTTAGTCCAAGCTTATTCCAGTGTTATTTTCTTAAGATCCTTTGTGGGAGTACAATTTACTATGTAATTTGCATAGTTGATGGATTCCTCCCAATACTTTAGAGTTAATCCCTTAGATTGGATCATACAATTAGTCATTTCTTTTAATGTGTGGTTCTTTCTCTCAGCAACACCATTTTGTTGTGGTGTATATGGAACAGTGTGTTGGATTTGGATGCCCTATGTAGTACAGTAACTTGTAAAATTATCGTTCACATATTCTCGTCAATTATATGTTCTTAAACTTTGAATTTGATGTCCATATTTCTTTTCTACAAGGGCCTTGTAGGACAAAAAATTCACTCTTAAGTTTTAATAAGTAAACCCAAGTACATTTAGAAAAGTCATCAATGAAATTTAAGAAAAACTTGCACCCAGAAAAAGAAGGAGAAGAAAGTGGACCACACAAATCATTGTGAACAAGATGCAAAGAGATCGAGGCGTGCCAAGAGGCACATTTTTCAAAATTATCACAATGATGTTTGTCGAGAACACAACCCAAAAAAACACCATCTCTGCAAGAAACAAGAGGAAGACTAGTCACCATTTGTTGATTACATAGTTGTTGCAATGAGCAATAGTTTAGATGACCAAACCGCTCATGCCAAAGTTTGTTCAAGTCATCGCTATGAGCAACAAAAAATGATGAAAAATATGATGACCCAAAGTTGTCAAACTTGTACAACCTGATAATACCATCAACAATTCCAGTTGCAAGAACATGCTTAGGATATTTTATATCCTTGATTACAACTTGGTGACATGAAAACTCTACGGTTTTACCTTCACCTGAATGAGTGATTTGATATACTGATAGAAGGTTACAAGGAAGACCTAGAAAACATAATACATCATTGAAATGACCATTATCTACTTGAATTGTTCCATATCCTACAACACTAAGAGATCTATCATCACCAACAAATATGTTCTTGGTGTTACATTCATTTATAGAAGAAAATATGTCTTTATCCTTAGCCATATGATAAGATGCTTCAGAATCAATAAGCCACTCATCAAAAGAAGAAGTATAAGTTGTATTGAAATAGAAACCAGAAGCATAAAGTGCATGTCCATGAGAAGAAGAAGAATAAGTAGAATCAATATTGATGTTGTGCTTCTTCATCGTTGCTTCTAAAGCTACCATCTTCTTGAAACATTTGGACTCATAATGACCATCGTTATCACAAAATTTGCAATGTTTGTCAGTCTTCTTATTTTTATATCTTTCTCCTTTGTCACCATTAGGAGTTGAAGTTGTCTGAGTGGGTTTGGGACCCTTATGTTGCTTGTTGTTGTGGCGAGGATGTTTCTTCTTTGGATTCTTGGGTTCATCTTTCTATTGGGCGACTAAAGCTTTGTTGGAGGTACTTGCAGTGCTAATCACTCCAAGTTGTACAAGCTTATCTTGTTCTCTAATGAAATCATCACAAAAGGAATAAAGAGTGGGTTTTTGATAAGCTTCCTCTAGATCCTCTCTCATGGCATAAAAGGTAGATAAAAACACAGAATATGAACTACCTAGCTTTGAAATAATAAGATAGATGCAACGCTCTTCCTCCACCTTTATCTCACATTATTCACATAAAATTAGGAGTGTTTTAAACTTATATAGATAGTCTTTAATGCAAGAAAAATCACTTGGACTTAAAGTCAGTACTTGATTTTCTAATTCTTGTATTCGAATAATATTGTTTGCCAAACATAGATTCAAACTTTTCCCAAGCTTCATCAGGGTCATCCATTTCTTTAAGGTGGAACCTTAAATCAAGAGATATGGAAACTCTAATTAGTCCACATGCTTCGTCACTCCTATTAGCCCATTTTACTTTGTTATCAACATCAGTGGGTTATTTTTCCTTTCCCAAGGTAATCTGGTACAAGCCTTTACTTCTTAATAAATCCTCCATATGGAATTTCCATTAGAAGTAGTTGGTGGAGGTAAGAAAAATATTACTGGAATAATCCATATTAAATATGCAGATAATATGGATTTAAAAAATCAAAATGATGATCTGGATGGAAAGATCTCGAAAAATTAGGCGGTTTTAAAAAAATGGCACTGAAAAGCGACTTCGGATGTGAAAGTTATGTCCTTTTAAAAAAAGGCATAAATGGTAACCAAATGACCAAGTGGTGGTGTAATTTGTTCTATGAAGTGACACACTTTTATAAAAAGAAGTGGGGATCACTTTTACAATGAAGTTACTTTAAAATAAAAGTTGCATGCAAAATAAATAACTCTAAAATAAAATATTAAAGCTACTTTTGGCACAGGGGCAAACCCAGGGTTCAATGCTCAAGAGTGCACCAACAAATCCCTAACTACTGGCCCTTTCGGCAACACTTGCGAAGCAGATGAAGTCTCACCTGAGGTAGAGGCAAGGGTGGTTGCAAGAATCAGGTGTCTGCAACCTTAGCTGGGACACGGATCTATGATTATATCCTTTACATAGCACTTAGCATCGTTCATTCATCACTTATTCACCCCTATTTTACTTCTCAAATAATACATAACATCACAGTACTTGCTCAGATATAAGATATTTCAGTGCTTAGCAACAATAAAGCATATTAGATCATGTAGATCAGCACTAAGCATCCTCATACACATCAGATATACTATTCATATACATGTAGTGAATCACAAAGCATAAGCAAATCTATCTAATCATGGCATATCACTTAGCAAGATAGTGAAAACACAAGGGAGCAACAGCACAAAGCATGACACACAGGTTTACGTGGTTCACCTCCACCTTGGGGCTACATCCACAAAGTCTTCTTCTTCTTTATTATCTTTGGTCAATCTGATTACAACACAGATCTTAATTGTACTCCGCATAGGACTAGAGATCTGTGCGCACCTCATCGGATCCTCCTTCCCCGAGTAGATCTAGCACAGAGCCTCCTTAAAATCTATGCACTCAGCACTTACAACACTTGCACTCAATTATGCAACCTCCTACAATCATGCATAGAGCATTTACATTCGATCACACAGATCTAATTACTAGCACTAAGCCATTAGCACTTCTTACATTGCCTAGATACTTATTTATACTTTACAACATAGGCCTAAAACATGGTTAAACCCATGGACCAACATCCCTTTCCCATTACATTAACCCAAAACCCTAAAAGGGCCCCAAAAGTGGGTCGAGATCCCATGATCTCTGCTTCGCCTGGCACTCCATCTTTGGCAGGGTGTCGATGTCCAAAAACGGTCAAATATGACCAAGTGTTCCTCAAAACTTGGTCAAGGGCCAACAGCTACTTATAGTGATTCACATTTATAATTGAAGTGAAATACACTTTACAATGGAGCATGAACTTTTTCAAAAAAAAGTTCAAAAAAAGATACTTGAACTCAAGAGCTCTTACTTAATAAGGCAACTTTTAACCAAGTGGGATAGAAAAACATATTGTATTGTTTAGCAAGAGGATTGGGGGTGTTTTCATTGTTGGTGTTGTTGGTGAAGATGTCCTTGGAGAGCATGCTAAAAAAAACTCTTTTCATAGAAGAAAAAAATTTTGCCTCTCGATGACAACAAGGGTTAGATCTCGGTTAGCTTACCCGAAAAATGCACCTTTTCCTATCTGTTTTTGATTTTTTGAGATCGCACAGGTCGTGGGGAAAAGATCATATGCATATCTAAAAGAGTAGAAACCCCAAAACAAACAGTACAAAACCAAAATAAAACCAAAATAATACTCTACAAATATTTAAAAAGGGTGTATTGAGGCTTTATACTTCCGAATCTGACTGAAATGGTCGTATCTTGGGAAAACGGAAACCTTTTCAAGTGAAATGGAAAATTTTCTTGACTAAAAAAAGTGCTCTAGATGCAATGAAATAGTCCTGCCATACTAGAAATGTACGAAAATGGAAAAAAAATGAATATGAGGCAACTTGGCTTCACGATCTCGATCTGGAACAGGAGCAGGTCTTCAAACAGGCTTCAATACCATGTTTGACAACACAAGTAATCCAAAATAGGACGAACACCTTCAGTACCCACTCACACAACCATATCAAATATCAACACATGATGTTTTGAAATAGCAAAACCCCTACGGGGAAACATCCACGGCCCCATCCAACGTGACTACTTGGAGCAGTTTATTAATGAAAAATAAAAAGATTACAGAGAGATTTTAAAAGAGAGTTTATCACAATCGATCATTGCCAAACGACCCTCCATTCTCTTTAAATAGAGATCATGGACCAATCGGGTGTTAATCCACGCATCAACGGTTGTTAATATAGAGAGAATATGAAATGTTGGATCACTCTATGTCGGGAACATATCGTGACCATTGGATTTCCTAACTACAAATGCATACTAATGAATATTAAATAAACACACTAAGAAACACCCCTTTACCGAACAACACATTAGACCAGGTATATCTTAACTAACTCGTAAGTGTTTAAATATCCTAACAGGAATGTCCCAATGTGTAGTTGTATCATCTAGCTTACTGGGAGAAGTATCTTGGGGCAAGATATCCAAACCAATGGTCATTGTTACCCTGCACCGGTGAAAGATGGAGGATGAGTGGAAGATGTTGGACGTTCTTCCAACTAGTCTGGTCCCAAACCATTCCATGGTTGAGTATAAGTCTGTGGTAGGTTATGGAAGTCATAGTCTAGTTCAGGTTACTTGTACTAAAGGACCTAATGAAGACATCTATGGTAAACCCAAATCATTCCAATTCTTCCACATTAATATCATAAAAGAAAATAGTTGAAAATAATAGGCCACCAAAGAAGAAAGAAATAGTTTGACAAACCAAAGTTTTAAAAGATAGTAACACGTACCAGATAGTATATAAAGGATTCTAGCTCTAGGTCTCCACTCTAGGTATCTTCAATGATTCCAAGGAACCATGGGTTTCAACAAAGGATCAGAGAAATCACATCAAGATACATCATCAACATCCTCTCTTTTCTTCTTCTTCTTTTCTCTCTCTCATTTTGTAATAACCTCAAAGAGGACATAATAGAAAAAAAGTTGTGTTTGGTCACACTCCCCTCTTTCTCTAGAAGAGCAAGGAATTGAGGAGGGGGGAGATGTTGTAGGGACTAGTCAGCCCCACTGAGTAGACCTATCAGTCGACTAGTGAAGTCAACCATAGTAATCGGTTAGGAAATCAGTCGAATAGACAGTTAGATTTGACCAACCAAACAGTTAAGGAATGTAATTGACTGGTAATTGTATCTCTCTCTCTCTCTCTCTCTCTCTCTCTCTCTCTCTCTCTCTCTCTCTCTCTCTCACACACACACACACACACACACACACACTATCATGTAATGGAAATAAAAAGGTTCTTTTGGACTAATATATAATAAAATATATTGATGGTTCTCTCGCCCATTTGTGTATGCTCTTCTATATGTCAGTTTTCTTTTTTATATAATGTTGTAGTGCATAATTCTCTGTGTAAGGATCTGTTGGAAACCTTCTTGTACTTTCCCCTAGATCACAAAAAACATCATAATAGGTATCAACTAAGAAGTGGATACAAAGTCCCACCATCAAATCAGAGACCTCCTACATCATTGGAACGTACCAACATGATAGGGAATGGACATCCTTATTATTGCATGGCTTGAAAAATTCTCCATAATGAAAAACGACTTGTGCCATTTACCTAGAAGCAACCAAATCAGGTAATCACAACATTAAATCACCCTTGGACACTTGTAAAAAAATATTTGATGGAAAATATTATCAAGATTGGAAATTGATGGATGATGATTCAAGGGAAGAAGAGATAGCAGTCATTTTATTTGGGAAAATGGATTCTCTATAAGAGATCAATCAAATGTATGATAATGAAGTGAAAAATATGACCTATCAAAGAAATATAAGTAACCCTTTGCAGAATTGGCCATGACCTTCCAAGCCTCTAAAAAAGGATAAAGTTGCAAGGCCAACTAGACCCAATGAAAAGGAAAGACAAAGTGATTCCTCAACAAGAAACTCTCCTGAGACAGAGATGGATGTGATAGGGTGGCTTAGTAATGCTAATATTCTCATTCCAATTTTTGAATTAGTGAATATTCCTTCTTTGAAGAACCATATTAAATAAGTTTTGGGGCTTGAACCAACTATTCAACAAACTACTCTCGTGAACGATAGTGAATATGCCTCTATTATTCTCCAAATTATGCACAAGAAAGGAAGAAACAATCCAAAGAACCAACCCTTTTTTCATATCATTGATAGAGGAAGACTTTTTCTTACAAAATTATGTTGGACTTTGGGGCCTCAACCAATGTAATGTCTCTCAAGGTGATAGAACATTTTGGTTTGAAAACTTCAAGGACATACATGGACTCTAGGGAAGTCCAAGTGTGTGGATTAATCAAAGATCTTCAAGTATGCTTGGCCACTAATCAAGATACTTTCTTAGTAATGGATGTGGTGGTATTCCATGTTCCCAATTCCTAAGGAATGCTTCTATCCAAAAAGTGGGTCGTTGACCTTGGAGGTAGCATTCATATAGATTTATCATATGCCACTATTCAAAATTTTCAAGGTATTCTAGTCGTATTACATAGAGCACCAATGAGGAAATATCATGTAGAGGATACACGAGACCCTGACAATGAATTGGTTTTTTTTTAAGAAGAACTTGGATCCTACACCATGTATACAATATAATTAGCTCCTCGGAAATAATTTGACATCATTTGGAAGATGAATTTTGATAGGGTCAAGTGCCATGCAAGTGTGGAAGTAGGTATTATTTTCACTTCCCCTAAATGTAATGTCTCATGCTATGATTTTCATTTGGAATTTGAAGAAACAAACAATGTATATGAATATGAATCACTTTTACTTGGTTTGAATTTAGCTAGGAATATTGGAAATCATATTTTGAAAATCGTCGGTGATTCTAACCTAGTTGTTTCACGAGTAAAAGGCCTTTATGCTTCTAAAAATGAAATATTGAAAAGATACAGGAATACAGTGTGGGACGCCATGGAATGGTTTGATGCATTATCCTAGGAATTAGAACCAAGGTATTTAAATAAAAGAGTCAATGTAGTAGTCGTCTCTGCTATGATGCTACATATTTGTGATGATTTAGTGAAGAATGGAAAAATGGATATTATTTTCATACCATAAATCCTAGATAAATTCATCAACTAGTAATTTTTTTATGATGATGCACAGATTTTAAGATTCATGAATAACTTGCAAGAATTTTCTGAGAACCAAATCAATTGGATAGAAGGAGGTTCAGAAGAACAAATAAAGGAAAACATGATTTTGACATGATTTATATCTCTTAAATATTTGTTTGACTGACACAACAGGTATAAGGAGAAGAAATAGATGATTAATCCTGTTGAATATGAGGAATTCAATATTGGATCAACTGAGAATCCAAAGATGATAAATATTGGCAAAGGAATATTAGGAAAGGAATGAAAGGCATTCGAAGATCTTATCAAATAATTTAGGGATGTGTTTTCCTTCTCCTATGATCATTTGAAGGCCTACAAGGGAGATATAATTCAACACACTAGAATAAAAAATTTCAGAGATTATATGAAGCAAGAATCATTGCTCCTGCAATACATTCTACTTGGATCTCTAATCTAGTGATAGTGAGAAATATTACCAATGAGATAAGGGTTTGTGTGGACTTCAAAAATCTCAATGCAACATTTGAGAAAGATAATTATACATTTCCAAACATGGAATATCTACTACAAAGAATCATAGGATCAAATATGTTGTCATTTTTGGATATTTTTTCAAGTTACTATCAAGTATGGGTAAAAAAAGACGATAGACATAAGACAACATGCTCTAGTTTGATGAATGTAGGTGCTACATGTTAATATTATGGTAGTTGCGGGAGGTATTTACCTCTACATGTGAACCTGATGAGAGTAGAAGACTTTGGGAAGGAAGAGAAACCCTAATGAGTTGGCTAATAACCCTAGAAGCCTTGTCGACTCAAGAAGATAATTTATATTAGGATATTAGCCTCCAAGAGAAGAAGTCAACCAGAATTAATAATAATATACTGAATAGACACATACCCAGAAGGAGAAGTCGGCCCCAGCAAACTGGCAGGATTACTATAAATACAAGGCCCCAGTTCTCATTTGTAGCATCTCAGCAGTTGCAGACAGAGCCAGTTCTACGCAGAAGTTTCCCAGTTGGTGCACACTGCAGTTGCAGTCTAGTGCGCAGGCTTGGAGGAGGGTTGCAGGTGCAGCTGCAGCGGCAGCTAGTTTCAGTATTGGCTTGGATATCTCTTGGCTAGGGTTTGGGACTATCTGATTAGTCTTTTGTGTTGTGCTATCCTTGGGGAGAGATGTGTTGCCCTTTGTTTGGCTATCTAGCCTAGGGTTTTCTTCCGAGGGATTTCTCAGTCAAGGTTAAGGTGCTCGGAGTGAGGCTTCGGCATGTGGTTGGGTGACGAGGGTATCATCAATGGTAAAACGAGCACACCATCTTCTATATTCTAACAGGTTATGGGCCCACACCCCTTCATTCAGCCTAAAACACTGGAAGGGAACATAGCCACTAGATATTGAGCTCGTTGAGGAACTGTCGCTAGGGTTACTAGTAGGAGCAGTTTCCAAAAGCACTGCAGCTAGGGTTACTAGCAAAAGCAGTTGCAGAAACCCTAAACCTCTTGTCGAGGCACCTTAAGTGATGATATTGACCTAATCTCTGGATAGATCAGTTCTCCCTATTCCAACGCATCTCCTGGTACACTCAAAAGGCCAAGATGTAAAGTTTGGATTTCCGGTCAAATCTAGGGTTTGACCAAGTCAAGAAATCCATGATGAACTCTATGAAGTCTAAGAACAAGATAGATGGAGCCTCTAACTTTAGAGCATGGAAGACAAGGATTTACCTCATCCTTGCTAAGAATAAAATGCTGGATATTGTGAAAGGAAAGATCGTGAAGCCAGAGTTTACAGAAGGAGAAGAGAAGGAATCGCAGAATGTTGCAGCTATGGAAAAGTTCAAAGATGTTGACATCAATGCCATGAGTATCATAGTGGATTCCATAAAATACCACTTGATACCCTACATATCCCATCTTGACTCATCGAAGAAGATGTACGATGTCGTAACAAATATCTTCTCAGTTAGAAACATTGGACAAGTTATGAGTCTAAAGAATGAGCTCTGTGACATGAAGATGAATGATGACGAC
>ML785478.1:530808-542856 GCA_009831015.1 Picea engelmannii
GGGTTTGGGACTATCTGATCAGTCTTTTGTGTTGCGCTATCCTTGGGGAGAGATGTGTTTCCCTTTGTTTGGCTATCTAGCCTAGGGTTTGCTTCCGGAGGAATTTCTCAGTCAAGGTTAAGGTGCTCGGAGGGAGGCTTTGGCCTATGGTTGGGTGACAAGGGTATCATCAATGGTAAAACGAGCACACCATCTTCTATATTCTAACACTACATTCGAAAGAGACATGAATTATGCATTTAGAGATCTCATGGGAAGAATGACTTAGAATTATCGTGATGATATCACATTGTTTTCAAAGGACATGAAATCCCATGTCGAGCATCTTAGACAGGTGCTTTAAAGTGCCGCAAGTATGGAATCTCATTGAACCCAAAGAAATCAATTTTTGGGGTTGTTGAAGGAAATATTCTTGGGAATATTGTTTCAAAATATGGGGTAAAAATGATATCGGGAGAATAAAAGGAATTAAGGAAATTACTCTACTATGAACTCAGAAGGATTTGCAATCATTTTTCGGCAAGATCAATTTCATCTGAAGATTCATCCCAAATTTTCCCAATATCACTAAGTCCATAACAAAGTTGCTAAAGAAATATGAAGTTTTCAAATGGGATGAAGACAGTAAAATATTCTTCAAACTTATTAGTGAAGCTATAGTAAAATCTCTAGTATTGGTAAGTCCAAATTATTCCAAGAATTTCCAAAAAATCTCTTTTGATTCTAATGATACAATTGTAGGTGTATTACTTCAAAAAAAATGATCAAGATTAATAACCCATAGAATTTATGAGTAAATATCTCAGGGATATCGAATTAAAATATTACATTATCGAAAAGAAAGCTTATGCTTTGGTCAAATCCTTGAAGCATTTAAAAATGTGTGTTGGATACTCCAAGGTGATTGCCTGCGTTCCCCATCCAACTATGAAATATATATTATCTCAACAAGAATGTTTGGTAACTAGAGGGAAGAGAGTGAATAGGATTCAGGAATATGATTTGAAAATTTTATCCACAAAATTGATCCAAGGGATAGGTTTGGAGAAGATGTTCATTGAAAAAATGAAGATGCTCTTGGATTACAAGATGATACATCCCTTACGGTTTCAACAGTAATTGAAGAATTGGAGAATCGTGATTGGTGCATGGATATTATTTTGTATCTCAAGAAACTTACAACTACAAGGCACCTTCTAGATCACAAAAAGAGAGCTTTAATATTAAAGGTCTATAAATATTGTTTCATTGACAAAGGCCTTGGATGGAGAAATTTGAATGGTTTGATTCTCATATGGATAGACCCAAAAGAAGTAAAGAATTTAATGGATGAATTTAATAAAGGACTATGTGGAGGACATCATGCAACAAATACCATCACCCAAAATTTCTAAGAGGTGGTTATTAAAGTTCAAGTATATTTTCATATGTGCATAAATTTGTATGAATTTTCCAGCCATGTTAGTTCTTCACAAGGAATTAGAAGCGAGAAACCCTCCATCTTCAACGAGTTGTAGTGGAAGTTCCTTTCCAACAATGGGGCCTTGATTTTATTGGTGAATTCAAGGATAACTATGTTGGGTTGTTATATTCTTTACAGTGAAATTCAAGTCGAGGTGAGTCAACACTGATGGTTGAAGTTGAGGTGGATTTACAGCAAGTCGAATTCGAGTTAGATAGATAGCAAGACGAAGTTCGAGGAATTCGACCGAGTAAAGTTAAAGTTGAACATATTGATGACAAGCCAACTGAAAAGAGGTCGAAGTGTGGGTGTGAGATGACTAACTAGAGACTAAATGAAGGTTGACTGGTAGTCAATTGGTAAACCCAACTTGGAGTCGACTGTAACAGAATCCCAAGATTTGCGAGATTTGTAGACAATGATATGCATGGATCTGTAACTGTTTTCGGCACCAATCTTTAGGGGTTTTCCTATTGTAAATCCTATAAAGAGGCATTTTGTAAGGTCATAAAGTTTGTTGTTGTAGGTGATCATAGAATACACTTTTGCAGGTTAATGCATGTGTAAGTGTAGCATGTTGGTCATGCATATGTAAGTTGAATTGTCTACAGGGTTGTTTTTTCCAGTGCAAGAAGGTATGAGGTTCATTGTGTCTTAGGTATGGACCAAGGTTAGACATGTAACCTTTTATTCTAGATGAATAAGACAACAAGAGAGAAGAATGCTAAAAGGACTGTTGGTTTTCCCGGTTAAGGGTTTCCAGTGTAAAATCTCGATGTACTATGTGATTGCTTGTGTCATTTGCTTTCTTGATTAAATTGTTATTCTCTTCTACTAAGATTAGTGTGGAAATGTCCTACATTTCCTGACATGTGGTATCAAAGCTTAGGTATTCCCTGACAAGTGAGTTATCAGAGAGTTGTAATTATTTGGTGAGTATATCATATCTTGATCTGCAAATATTGAATCTGAGAGCTAAACCCTAGGTACAGTAAGAGTCATAAGTCATAAATTGTTTTAAAGATCGTAGTAAAGAATGGAAGGTAGTTCCATAATAGAGATAGAAAGATTTGTTGATACTGAGAGGGGGGTGAATCAGTATCAAGTACAATTTAAAACCTTTTTCAACTTATACTTAAAACATTCAACTATATCCAATGAGCAATGAACAATAGTATAAGAGTTACACCAATACACCATAATACACCATGCACAATATATGAGAAATAATCAATAGTTTATTGTTCAAGGGAAGTAATGACTTCTAAAGGTAGCTACAGCTTCCAAATGTAGAGGGAGGGATAAACCTCTAAGAGGAAGATACAATCCTCCAATATCAAGAGAGAGTTTAACTCTCCATCCTTGCCCCTTCCTTCCACCCAATAATATATGAGAGATAATAAAACTTTACATTAAAGCATCACCATCAACCAATCATCACATAGAACCTGATAATGCTTCCTGAGACTTCTTCAATTTCTGCAATTCCTCAATTCTTGGAGTACTCTGATTCTGTAGATAATATTACTCAATGTATTCTCTGAAAATCCTCCAATTTTCACTCCTTAAATCCTCCCCAAAAAGAGGTTATAGAAATAATGGTAGACTTTATTCAATTCTGGTCTGTTCAGAAGACCCAATTTGTACAGCATTCCCCACGCTCAATATTTAACATCTGATTCTGAAACTCACACACAAGAAACTAAAGTCAGTACTCTTTCTAATGGAAGTGGTCCCACTTCATTTGGATTCTTTATGAAAAATTTATGACTATTTTACCCAGAACACCTATTTATTGACTAGCTTCAGAACTGGTCACAAACCCTATCTTCCATAGAGTATATCTCCATAATTATAGTGAATAAAGAGATGAACCTTTTACCAGAGGTACCTTGATATGTATTCTCAATACAATATCAATTTCACCATCTCAATCGTTCTAGAAAAAAAAAGTTATAGCAAAAATGGTAAGATGACCTGAAAATAACATACCTTAGAACACATCACCAAAAGACTTCATCCTCCCTTGAAATCTGACCTTCTTATCTTCTTATTACCTCTGAAATTAGACTTGTATCAAATGAATGTATAATGATGTTTATTTATACCATTTATTTCACTTCCTTTTAACATTAGGGACGACCTGACACTTTCTTATTTGTAATTCTTTTCTCTTATTATTTTCAGGGCCTACATGTACTTCCTTCTTCAATTCACTTTGTCATCTTCAAAAATTCAATTCTCCTCAACCATGAGGATCCACGTGACATGCCACATACCACCGGAAACAACATGATGTATACTATCCATCCATGGGTTTTGTATCTGTATGTGCATTTTCCTTCATGTCCAAATACCTTCATCAATCTTGCGGTCCAAAACCCATGACTGGGGTTGACATCAATGACAACAACCAATCTTCCAACAAGATTCAATGGCCAAAATTTTGAGCTTTGGAAGATTAAAATGGAATATCTTATTGTAGATAAAGAACAATGGAAAACATTTTTTCGAGGTACCCATCTGACAGACATGTCGACGGAAGAATGGGAGAAACTCGAAAGTAAAGAAATAAGTATGATATGGATTTGTCTTGCAGATTTGGTGTTGTTGAATGTCTCATGTGAAGATTCAACCAAGAAACTATGGGACAACCTAGGAAGCTTATACCAGTCGAAGTCTCTAGTAAATAATTTGTTTCTCATAAAGAAACCGTAACTTCTAAGTATGAGTGATGGAAGTTTGGTGACTGATCATTTAAATGCATTTAACATCATGTTAAGTCAGTTATCATTTATGGATATAAATATCATTGATGAGGAGAAATGTATTTCCCTATTATGTTCTTTGTCAGACTCCTAGGGTAACTTAGTCATGGCTATTGTGAGTAATACAACCACACTAGTGCTAGAGGATGTGGTTGCTTCTCTTTTGTTGGAATAAATGATAAGGAATAACATGGAAGGATCGACCAAATATGCTCTGGTAGTGAGAGGTTGACCAATAGATAGAGAGAAAGGAATATTCTCTAGGATGGGAGGAAAATAACCCTTCTAGGTGTGCTACACATTCTAGGTTTGGAAAGAAACATAACATTTGTTTGTAAGATGAGTGATGTAGATGTGCATACTCTATTTTAGAAGGATTCATGCAATATGGTCAGAAGTGTGATGGTCCTAATGAAAGGAGTTTGGATTGGTACCCTGTACAAGTTGTTAGGGAATGTCAAACTGACTAGATGCAAAAACATCGTTGCTCCTGAAATCGAGTTGACTACGACTCGACTTGAATCGATGTTGACACAGCGTGACTCAAATCGAGCCAAGTCGGTTCAAACCAACTCAACAAGACATGATGAACTCGACCCAACCAAGTTATGGCATGAGAGGACGGTGTTGGGCCCTTCATTTTTGGATTGGAAGATGCGCAAGAAGCAATATAGTCCTAATTTTGGTTTATCATGAGTTGTGTAAGATACATAAGAAGATGAACAACTGAGCAATGAAAAGTAACATAAATCGGTTGTGAAAAAGGACAGAGCAATGCCATCAAGGAAAAAGAAGTTGCAACAAAAAAAGAAAGCATGTGAGCCCAAAGCCATAAGATCCCAATTAGATTAGATATATGAGATGTATTCGATTTTAAAAGGGTTATGAGGGTTATGGGGTTCTCTCTCTCCGCTCTAGGTTATTTCTCTCAATATGTTGAGTTTTGTTGTTGTTAAGTAAGTAATGTACATGTATTATGTATTTGGTTCTGGGTAGATAGAGCTATGTGACATGAGTCTAGAGCCAGAGGTCTGTAACAAAGTACTAACTTGTATCTATGAGGTTGTATCTGATAAGTTCTGATGATAATATATAAAGAAGGATCCAAAATTTTGAAATATGATATGTCATTCTATGTTTATGCTTATGCATTGTATCTTTACAGTACTCCTTCGTTCTTCATAAGTTCCATATGATGTTTCTGTGTATGAATTATTTTCGCAACTTAAGTATCTTCAATTCCTAGGTGTATATGAGCTCAAATCTATTTTGTAGTTAGCATGTCCTATGCAATATCATGGTGAATCTTTAAGGTTTTGGGAACCCACCTACGTATGCTCCTTTCCCTTCCCTATATTTTTGTCTTGGTTTCACTTCAGGTGAGACTTCTTCTCTTCAGAGGAGATGAAAATGCCAGCACTCTAGAATACACAGTGCCTTTTATTGGTAACCTGAGAAGGACCTTGGTCTGATCAATCTTGCGCAAAAAAAATGGTTATGTTTCTGGGACCTACATTAAAAGGGAACCTATAGGGAGAATGCTTCCACAGATTCACATATATAATATTCACCAATGGTGGGAGATAAATTGTGATGCCTTCATTTGGAAAGAAGCGGAGCTGAGAGGAAAATTTGTGAAAGATACGTGGGAGGCAGTCTTTTACTTAGAAAGATCGAGCAACCAGTACGAGATATTCTAGGTTACGTTCCCAGAAGAACTTTTCTACTGGATAGATAGGCTCCAAGAAGCTCCAAAATTCCAAGAACAAGTCAAGAGGACCTGTACTTGGGATACATAAAATATTGCAGCACTTCATCGACTGGATTGTCCAGTCACGTGAGAAATTGATTTTTGGGTCACTACCACATTAGTAGGATACATCATTGATTTTTCCATTGAGAATCACAAATATTTTTCATGAGAAGAAGCAAATTTCAAGAAAGACACAAGGGGAAGGTTGTTGAGAGAAATCCCCCTTTGGATTAAGGTTTTCTTGATGGAAGAGGGGATGCTAACTATGTCCCCGACTGATATGGCAGTGTAAACACCTTTTCTTGGGGTAAGGAGAGTTTGGGGTGGAGTCATGGCCTAAGAGAGGGGAGATGGTTCTTTGAAAAATGGGAGAAACAACAAGAAGTGGACTCAAGAGATGAACGAACCTTGAAAAGAGCCGCCATAGTTGAGAAGTGGTGGCGTGATAAGATAAAGAAAGAAACAAAATAGTCTAAGAAGTTGTGGAAAGAAGTCGGACCAGGAGAAGTAGAGGAAGGACAGATGGAAGAGTTGTGGAAGATGAAAAGATAGGAAATACTGGCCAGTGAAATATTAAGTGAGAGATAAGTGCAGAGAGAAAGAAGTCCCCAGGAGGGTGGAAAAGAAGGAGAAGGTGTAGAAGCAAGGGAAAAGGAAGTTGGCATGGATATTGAAGAGGAAAGAGAAGATTCGGCCCTGATGCCAAGAAATATTGGGAATCCGGCTAAAGAGAGCACTCTAGAGGAAGAGAACGAGACCCCCCAGATCAAATAAACCTTCCCCAAAGCTAGTGGTGCAATCCCCGAATCACCCATACCCCAAGTGTCTTCTATACAAGTGGTAAATTCAATAC
The DNA here is from genome assembly GCA_009831015.1 of Picea engelmannii. Taxonomy (NCBI): domain Eukaryota; kingdom Viridiplantae; phylum Streptophyta; class Pinopsida; order Pinales; family Pinaceae; genus Picea; species Picea engelmannii. Next base: position 537,645 of record ML785478.1, read on the forward strand.
TACCCTCTTATCCTAATTATGTGTCAATACAACTAGTTAGTCAGTCACAACCAGGAAGTGCGAGTACAGGGAGGATATTTGGATCCCCTGGTAGGTCGCAAGTAGTACCGTTAGGTTTTATTTTGATAGGAGCTTCAATATCAACAATGTATGGTCATGCGGGAGGTTCGATTACTTGCTACCCATAATTATGGGGTAAAAGAGATGAAGATGTTGAGAAACATTGGTTCTTGTGTGAAGCAATATGGAGGTCCAGCAATGTTGAAAAGTCAACAAGAAATGTGTATCTAATTTATTTTTCCCTTAAATAAATTGGACAATAAATATTAATATATTATCTCATAATTACTTGAAATAGTTAACTGAATTGGAAAATCAGTTAGTTATAGGAAATTCGATTTCAAAGGTTGACTAGTGGGACATCCAAGTTGAATTAGTTGTAACTGAGTAATTCGAAGTTGTAACATCGTTGGAGGTGTAGTTATGTGAGTTGTGAAGTAGTTTAACTCAATTAAGTGAGTTAAGCTCAGTTTTACTAGCTGTAATTGAACTTACACTAGTGAGATATCATTGAATTAATTATTAATTAATTCACAATCAGTGATCTCACATGCAACTGGATATTTACCATTGTTAACTACATGCATGTCAGATCCAGTGGAGACCCAGTTGAGATAACAAGTGAAACATACAGGTTGACTATCAGTTATGATTTGAGTGAGTGCACTCATGCAATCACACATGCAGTGGATGTGCCCATGAGTAATGCGCAGCCTAGGCAAAAGGAATTTGAATTCATTTGAAGGTTTTCCATTGCAGAGATTGCGTAGAGGAGGCAGGTTGTCTGGAGACAGTAAATTGGCACATGCATTTTCCAATTTTTGTATGACAGTGTGAGACGATTGTTATTGTACTAAAATCTCTTGGATTAGAGTTTTGTATGAAATTGTTTCATGATCCATGATATAAACATAATATATGATAGTGGGGTTTTTAGCTTTATGCTTTCTCGATAAAAACATCTGTGTTATGTGTGATTGATCTTTCTTCTTAATATTGCAATCGGCGATCGTGTTTTAAATTTTTCAAGAATATTAGTAGAAGTGATTATGTATTTAACAGTGGAATATAATTGTTAGATCGGGAGAATTCAGGAAATACATAATTTGTATTGAAATTTCTACATGGTATCAGAGCGCAAAAAATTGCAGAAGTTGAGTTTGTGACTAGATAGAATTCGAATTTGCATAAATACTTTCTTGGTGCTACAACTAATTCAAGGTCAAGATGGCTTTCAATGGCTTGAGGTTAGAGTATGCACTCGAGGGAAGCTTGAACTATATTTCTTGGAAGGACAGGATAGAGGCAGTACTCGAAGACAATGGCTTGAAGGAATTCATTGACAAAGATGTTCCTAAGTTAGATATTGCAGACACTGCAAATCTTGATGCATGGAAAAAGAAAGTGGAAAATGAGAGGAGGATCTTGTTGGAGGGAGTACGAGACCACATTGTCTCAAACCTCCATGGGAAATACACACCATATGAAATGTGGAATGTTTTGACGGATCTATTCCAAAACAGCAACGACCATAGGAAATTGGCACTCAAAGATAAACTCAGGAAGATCAAGATGGAGAAGGGCGACTCCATTCCAAAATATCTCACAAAGTTTGTCCAATGTTGGGATGAGATGGGGAGTGTGGGAATAACAGTCACAGATGATGATTTGGTGAGCTTGGCGCTCCTAGGACTTCCCAAGAGTTGGCACAGTTATCAAGACTTTGTCAATGGAAGGGAAAAATTTCCAGTCTGGGAACGACTATGGTAAGATCTAGTGCAGGAGGAGATCACGCGGAATACCAGAGATGTCTATTCATAAAAGCATGATGATGAAGAGGATTGTTCTTTGGTTTCCAAGGAAAGGAGAGGGAAGGGGAAGAAATTCCATTCAAAATTCGAGTCTAAAGGCAAGAAGTTGGATTTGTCCAAAGTGAAGTGTTTTCACTGTCACGAACATGGGCATCTCACTACTAACTGTCTGCAGAAGAAGAAGAACAAGAAGGTTGTTGGAGCTGCAGCTAGTGAGGCACTTTACTCACAATTTGAACTAGACTTCTCTTTGATCACATGCATGGATTCAAGTGCATTGGGATCAGTGTGGTATTTGGATAGTGGTGCTTCCTTCCACATGACGAGAGATAAAGACCTTTTCAGTAACTTGGAGGAGAAAGATCTCAAAATGCATATTGAGATGCGTGACGATGGACGATATAGTTTGAATGGAATTGGTACCATTACCTTTCAGAGGGAGTCAGGTAAACCATTTTAATTGAAATATGTTATGCATTTTCCAAGTCTGAAGAAAAACCTGGTCTCAATGGAAATGCTGGAGGACAAAGGCTATGATGTTGTTTTCAGCGATGGAAAATATTTCCTGTGGCATAAAACAACGGGGCAAGTCAAGAAGATAGGAATTCAAGTTAAGAATCTCTACAAGATGGAGGTAGATGGTTGCACTGCCATGATGGGAAAGGAAGAAAAAGTGGTGAGTCGGGATGAGGGCGAATTATGGAACAAGAAATTGGGTCATCTTCATCATGGAGCCTTGAAAATCATGCAACAAATATCTACTGGAATTCCAATGGGAACACTTGCCCAGTTAGATCAGTGCAAGGGTTGCACCATGGGGAAGTATGTAAAGTCCACCTTTCATGAAAAGGAGAACTGTGCATCGGTGATCCTGGAGAGAGTTCACACAGACGTGTGTGGACCATTCTCAGTTGCTTCAATAGCAAAACATAAGTATTATGTTATTTTTTTTATGACTTTTCTTGTAAATGATGGATCTTCTTGATGTAGAAGAAGGATCAAACATTCTCAAAGTTCTGTGAGTTTAAAGAATTGGTGGATAAAGAGTCGGGGAATCAAGTGAAGGCTCTGAGGAGAGATAATGGTGGAGAATACATCTCTAACAAATTCAAATTCTTTTACAGCAAAGAAGGAATTCGAAGAGAACTCATAGGGCCTCATAACCCAAAGAAAAATGGGGTTGTGGAGAGGAAGAAAAGAACGATCGTGGGTGTAGCATGAGCGATGTTGCATGATGAGGGACTACTAATGCATTTTTGGGTGGAAGCATGCAATACTGTGGTTTATGTGCAAAACTATTGTCCTCATAGAGTACTTGGCATGAGTACACCCGAAGAATATTTCACTAGTAAGAAACCTGATGTTTCACACTTTAATATTTTTGGCTCATCTATTTATGTGCATGTGACCAAGGATGTTAGGAAGAATATGGAATTGACTGGTGAAGTTGGGATATTTGTGGGGTACACACAAACACCCCATAATTATTGTGTGTATTTTCCAAACAGTAGAATGATTGTTGTGTGACGGGATATAAAATTTGATGAGGGGAGAGCCATGCGGTTGTCCCTTGAGAGGGATTTGGACTTGCATGCAGAGGAGGAATTGTTGGTTCCCAAAGATGAGTCTCAAGATGTGGATCAACCACATGAGGAGTTTCATGGAGTGGAGGAAGCCACTCATGCAGATACATCCATCATAAATGGAAAAAAGTGCACCACGGAAGCGGATAGATTGAGACTATATGTTGAACAGAATGTAGGAGCCCCTACTTCACAGCGCAGACAGAGACAGTCTCCTGATCGATTTACTGGATACATGGCTCTCATGAGAAAATGTATTTTGATTGAACCATCTTCCTTTCAGGAAGTGGTGCAGGATCCCACTTGGGTTGATTCTATGGTGGAGGAGTATGACTCCATTGTCAAAAACAGTGCATGGGAAATTGTCCCATGACCAGTCGACATATCAGTGGTAGGTTCGAGATGGATCTACAAGTTAAAGCAAGATGTTGATGGGAGTGTGGAGAAATACAAGGCCAGGTTTTTGGCCTGGGGATTCTCACAAATCGAGGGGATAGATTATGATGAGACCTTTGCACCTGTCGCAAGCTACTCTTCCATAAGATCCGTCCTTGCACTCTCAACGCAGATGGGCTGGCGCATTCATCAAATGGATGTAAAAACTATGTTTCTTAATGGGATCATTGAGGAAGAAGTGTACATTGAGAAGCCATAAGGCTTTGAGACCTTTGATAGGGAGTCACATGTGTGCAGACTCAAGAGAGCATTGTATGGGCTGAAGCAAGCACCACGTGCTTGGTACACTCAGATAGACAGTTATTTCACCAGACTGGGCTTCACAAAAAGTGAAGCGGATGAAAACCTATACCAAATTGTGGTGGAGGGTAATATTTTAATCATTTTTCTTTATGTTAATGATTTAATATCGACTAGTGATGAGCAATTGATACACTCATGCAAGGAGGACCTTGCAAAGGAGTTCAAGATGAAGGATTTAGGCCTCCTTCATTATTTCCTTGGATTGGAAATATGGCAGTGAGATGGTGAACTTTTTGTGTCTCAAGGCAAGTATTCAAGGGAGATATTGGGTAAGTTTCATATGGAGGGATGCAAACCCATGGATACTCCTCTTCCAGGAAACTGGAGGAAAGAGGATTCTACTTCTGGAGAGGTAGTGGATGCTACTGTCTAACAATAGTTAGTGGGTTTTCTAATGTATTTAGTGAGCACGAGACAGGACATTTGTTATGCAATTAACCAGCTGAGTCAAGTGATGGTTAATCCTGTTAGAAAAATAGGACCGTGGAGCAATAAAATAAAACAAATGCGAAAACAAAACAGAGAAGATACACAATACAAGAGAGACATAGATTTACGTGGTTCACCCACTGTGGGCTACATCCACCAGAGAAATTTCCAGGTCCTTCCTTTATTATTATCCAGCAAATGAAGGGATACAACCTACTGCAAAACCTATTGTAACTTATTCTTCTTTCTCTCACAGTCTCCTCTCTCAGAATACAATACTCGCCATAATGCATAGTCGTAATACATTTCCCTCATAATAGAAGGTTGCCTTCTAGGGAAAAAAACCCTAACATAATTTATGTCGTTAGATTTGTGACCTTATAATGAACGGTCTAGATTTACAATGAAATTACAATATACATTTACAAGGCAATTTTTCCTCTGGGGGCTTCACCCCCTGTTGGCGTTCGGAAGTCACTCCTGGATTGCTAGCAGGAGCAGAGCCCGAAGCCCATCAGAGTTAATGTCACGGTTTGGTTTAAAGGTGATCAAATGGAGGGAAACTCAGGA